>CM048746.1:467832871-468012871 GCA_026315105.1 Locusta migratoria | reverse complement strand
AGAACCTTCCACAGAAGAACCCCAGAAGTGCCTCTCTTGTCACCGGATACTTTCCGGGACTGGAGCAGACTCTGAATGTGGCTCTCCTTAAATCCTGCTCTGAAATGAGATCCATCCTTCATGACATCCTTCCCACTCCAGCGAGAGTGTCTTTCCGCTGACCACCTAACCTCCGTAACCTCCTAGTCCACCCCTATGAAATCCCCAAACCACCTTCCCTACCTTCTGGCTCCTACCCTTGTAACCACCCCCATTGTAAAACCTGCCCTATGCACCCTTCCACCACCACTTACTCCAGTCCAGTAACCCGGAAGGTGTACACGATCAAGGGCAGAGCCACTTGCGATAGCACCCACGTGATTTACCAACGGACATGCCTGCACTGTGAAGCGTTCTATGTGGGAATGACCAGCAACAAACTGTCCATTCGCATGAACGGTCACAGGCAGACAGTGTTTGTTGGTAATGAGGATCACCCTGTGGCTAAACATGCCTTGGTGCATGGCCAGCACATCTTGGCACAGTGTTACACCGTCCGGGTTATCTGGATACTTCCCACCGACACCAGTCTTTCAGAACTTCGGAGATAGTAACTTGCCCTTCAGCATATTCTCTCTTTCTGTTGCCCACCTGGTCTCAACCTGCACTAAATTCAAATTCCCACCCACCATCTTTAACATCTTTGCCTCGGTTCTATGGACAGAGCCTCTGCCTGAAGTGGTATCTCTGTCCAAGTTCTTTGGTTTCTACAAATGTCTGCCTAGGTGTGTTTGCATGTGGATGTGTGTGTGTGTGTGTGTGTGTGTGTGTGTGTGTGTGTGTATTTGTTTACCTTCCTTTTTGTCCCATAAGGTAAGTCCTTCCACTCCTGGGATTGGAATGGCTCCTTTTCCACTTCCTTAAAACCCGTATCCTTCCCTTTCTCCTCTCCTTCCTTCCTCTTCTTCCCAAAGAAGCCACCAGTGGTGGCGAAAGCTCGAATGTTTGTGTGTGTTTTATGTTTCTGTCAACACACACACACACACACACACACACACACACACACACACACACACACAAACTCAAGCTTTCGCAACCCAGTTGCTTCTTCAGGCAGAAGGGAAGGAGAGGGAAAAGGAAATGATAAGGGTTTTAAGGAAGGGGTTAAGGAGTCATTCCAATCCTGGGAGAGGAAAGACTTACCTTGGGGGAAGAAAAGGAAGGTAAACAAATACACACACACTCATACATTTACACAGACACAAACACACCTGACAGGTCATATATCAACTGATATTACACCATTCTAGTTTAACCTCTTATAATACAAGTAATTTGCCCAAATATGTTAGTTAGCCAAAGCACCTTTGTTTGTTTCAATATATTTTGGTGGATGTCATACTTTCTGTCTGTCAGTTCTTGCTCTGTATGGCAAATGGTGTGAATTATGCCACTAATACTTCCATCCAAACCACTACTCTTCCCTCCCCTTACCCACTCTCAGCAATTGGATCTGAAGTGGACATATTAATAAATTTACAGACTGTTGCTTCTTTTCACTGCATGTAAAATATGGCAAGAATGTATCACTAAACCATTTCCTTCCTGCAACTGTATTACAAAGATGAGTCGAGAATACAACACTTTTCACTGTTGTTAACAATTGTTATTGTTAAGTTCTGTACCTCTGAGGATCTAATAAACATGGTTACTTCAAAAATTTTATGAAATTATAAAAATTTAGACATGATTACTGACATTGTCTGAAATTCTGAAATTTCTTCACTTACGTATGTAAGTCATTTTCTGTGAAGAGAAGATTTTGTGTATGTTTCACATCTCTTATGTTTTAAGAGATACATATATGAGCTTCAGTGAAGCAACTTACGGTAAATTAGTCATTGTGCAGTGTTTCAGGAAAAATCAAATACACAAGTGAATTTTGGTACTGAACTTTTATACTTTTTTTTTTCTCTTTGTTTCTCTTGTTTTGTTATTTGATGATGTATCAATGCATGCATTTTTTTATTTTATGATTTGATAATGCATGAAAATTTTAGCTTTAGAACAAAGTAGTTCTGATCTCAACACCCCACAGTCTCTTTACAAACAAAATTTCAGTTTTTTCGAAGTACTGGAAACATACATTTGTAAAAGCATAATTTTTTAAATAAAAATAATCATACTAACTTCAACCTGCGGCAAGTGTGGCTGCATCACATACTGGGGAACCCATGAAGTGGGTGGCAGCTGGTAGCCCTGTACAGTCCCTGGGCTATAATGTCGTCCATACTGTCCAAGTGCAGGCAGAATATGTGGTGTTCCAACACCATTTTGCCCAGCTGATGGATCGTAACTAACAGGGGCACCGGGAGGTACTAAGCTACCACAATGCAACCAGGCACCAGCCTGCAACAAAAAATATTGTTCTTATCAAATCGTTTTTCCACTTCTTTTTGTATGACAATATTAAATGTCACTGTGTTTTACAGCAAACTATGTGCCAAATTTTTACTTAAATAAAAATACTGCTGAGCAAATATGGTTCAAAACTAACTTATTTGTTCAGTCAAACTTGTCAACCATAAAACGACATACAGGGGAGTCAGTCAGTACTTACCTTCAGGAGGCGTATTTCTAACAAGAATTAAAGGCATTTTTTCTCCTCTGTCTTAAAAAAATCATATATTTTGAATCTGTTACTTCCTTTGTTGTGGATGGAAGAAAGAGAGGTTGGGAAAGGTTAAAAATCAGAATGAGTTAGACTTGGATAAGCAATGTACATCTTTCACCCTAGAAAATTTTAGCTGATAAAACAGCATATGTGATTTCACATTTTGCACTCTCTCTGATGCTGAGGGAAGTGGTAGTGTGTGAGTGTATAGGACAGTTTTTACAGTGGCAAAAATTACAGAGAGGTGATAATGGACTGGGAGGTAATATGGTTTGAAGATGATCTTACAGAGGCTAGAAAGAAGACAGAAGGTGACAGTGGTTTGTGGAGAAAGGATTTCAGTGAATTGCTCTCATTTCATGGCTTGGTAAAGTAATTCAAGGCATATTTGGCACTGGATGACAATGTTTTCAGATATATTATACACATATTCATTTTAATACTTCAGAAATATGCATTTCACCACTGACAATAGCTCACTGTTAGTAGCTTTAAGTAAATTACAATGTATGGTATATAATTAAACTAGAAGCTCAAGTAAAGTTACAAGAATTACACTAGTTTTTTTTGCATTGAATCTATATCTAACAGGTTTTTTTTTTTTTTTTGTTTTTTTAGCAATGAGATTGTCATAAACTAGAAAATCAGAAAAACATATGTAACTGAAATGTAAAGCAATAAAATTTTTCAACATTAATAATGATTTTATTGACTAATAAACATACAAAGAATTCTTCATTACATGAGAATTTAGCACATATTAAATTTCCCTCCTTCCTTTTCCTTAGAGCATTTAAAATAGTTTCTTCTCCAATGAATTGTCCACATACATCTTACTGAAAACAACTATAGTCTCCAATTATATTGTTCTAATAGCTGTGAAACCTTGTTTCCACTACTTTAATATCTACATGAAAGTGCTCACCTTATATCTCACTGATATTATCTAAATTTCTAGGGTGATAAATAGTGGAAACTGCTTATTCAAAGTAAATCATGACTCATTAAACATCCTGGAAATGAACGATAATGAGAGCCGAGGTGATATGTGCATGCTGCCAAATTAATCAATTGATTGTTAAGGTTTATTGCCAGTAGAGAACGGAAGAGGGCAGTGGTTGATGTGTGTTTTTATTTGAGATTGCAACAATTGTAATTCTGAATTAATTAAATTACAGTTACAGTTACATTTTTCTTTGCAGCTCCACATTCTTCCAAAACCTCAACACTTTCTCCTCCATTCACTTCACCTGGTCTTACTTAACCCAAAAGCCACCATTCACAACATTGACCTCCACATAAGGATGTGCTTCATCGGTACCTCCATTCACAAACCTAACAACAATACCTCTGTTTAAGCAGCTGCTACCTATTCCACTCCAAAAAGTCCCTTCCATACAGCCAAGTCACCCAAGGTTGTTGCACCTGCTGTATCTAGCTGTCCAACTCCCAATACACCACATGCCTCACTGAGGCCTTAACTGACCATAATTACTGTCCCAACCTTGTCCAGAAACAGATCTTGTATGCCCTGTTTGTTCACACCTACCTTTCAGCCACAAAGGAGCACCCCTCTTACGACCCAGTACCACCCAGGACTGGAGCAGTTAAACCACATTCTCCATCAGGGTTTTGACTATCCTGCCCTGAAATGAGAAATACCCTACCCACTATCCTCACCACTCCTTTTACAGTGGTATTCCACCGCCCACCAAACCTACGTAATTTCCTTGTCCATCCCAACTTGATCCCTGCTCCCAAGCCCTTGCATCATGACTCATATCCCTGCAAGAGACCTAGATGAAAAACCTGTCCTATCCACCATTCCACCATCACCTACTGTAGTCCTATGGCATGCAATTCCTATCCCATAAAAGGCAAGATAACTGTGAAAGCAGTCATGTTATCTACAAAATGTGCTGTAACAACCAGCAGCTTTCCAATTTGGCATGAGCAATAACAAGCTGTTACTGGCCACTGTCAAACTGATGCCAGGAGACAGCCAGACCATCCTGTTGCACAGTACGCAACTCGGCAAGTGGCTCACTTCAATGATTGCTACATAGCCTATGCCACATGGATCCTCCCCATGATCAGCTTTTCTGTATTGCGCAGGTGGAAACTCTCCCTATATTATATCCTATGATCCCACAATCCTCCAGGCGTAAACCTTCACTAGTTCCTGCCTCAACCACCCTCCCCTCCCCTTCCCTCTCCTGCCCACACTCTAGCTTCATGTACGTCTTTCATCCTACCACATAATCCAGTCTCTCATCCTCCCTGTCTATCAGGCAGCACTGGTGTATTTACCCACCTCCAACGTGCATCTATCCCCTCCCTTCCTCCTTCCCACTCTATGCTCCTTGCTGCAGTTCATTGACACATCTTTGTGGTGAGTAGCAACCTATCCCTCTCAAAAATATAGAAGATTGCATTGTGCCTTTTTAAATGGTTTTCAGTACAGGGAACAATTATTGAGGAAAGTATTCAAGTAATTTTGAGGAGACTACAAACTATTAAGTGAAGTTCAATTTTGACGTGAAAATACATAAGAAACTTTCGATACCTTAAAGGTGAAAGAAACTAATGCAGTAACTTAATGCAAAAATATTTTAAACATTTTGCATCTCTGGTTTCACCCTCCCTCCCCCCATGTGGTGAGCAACAAAAGTACTGAAGAACTTTTAATAGTAGTTGGCACATATACTGAGCTATGAAATCATTAATACATTTTCACTTCCTATTGTTATTAAGAGTTACAACGTATGACATGCAACAATGGAAAACCAGATTGAAATGTCAATAATATAGAGAAGTAGAAATTCACTGTTAAGGAAATGACAGAGGAAAAAATTAAATAAAAAAAAGAAAGAAAGACTACAATGGAGGCCAAAAAGATTACCTGAACCAAATAATTTCGAGGAATTTTATGTGGTTTTAGGGCGCACAACTGCTGAGGTCATTAGCGCCCGAATCAAAACTGTGATATACCCATGGATAATAAGCCTATATGAAAACATCTAAAAACATAGGGTAAAATATAACAAAAAGAAGAGATAAATGTCCTTTGACAAATTGGTCAAGTTGATAAAATTTAAGACTTGTGCAGCAGCTCTTGCATCATCAACTAAAATTTCTTCCAGTGTATTTATTCGGTAGATTTAGTGGAATCTGAACAGGAGTAAAATTTGGACAAGACAATAAAACATGGCGCACCGTCAGCGGGTGACCACAGGAACATAACGGTGCGGGGTCACCAGTTAGCAAGTGGCGGTGGCTGAACCGGCAATGTCCAATCCGTAACCATCGCAAGCAGCGTGAGGTGGTATTCCAAGCCACTGGGAGCAGTTGAATGGTTCAAAGCTTATTAATTGTAAGCGAGGACCATACATTATGCCACGACGATATAAGGCGACAGGAAAGAGCCCCTCGAATATCATTCGATGGGACACAGTACGTAGCTGTCCGAGGTAGGAGAGTTGCAGCCTCGGCCGCGGCATCAGCAGCCTCGTTACCAGGCATGCCTGCATGGCCAGATACCCACAGGAGGTGAACGGGCAGGTCGTCAGCAGCTAATAATTGATGGGAGTGCTTGTTTCGGTGCACAACAGGATGAGCCAAAACGGGGTCTCTCAGACTCTGGATGGCACTGAGGGTGTCAGAGCAGATGACATAAGAAGGAGAACGGTGTCGGTGGATAAATAGTACAGCCTGATAGACGGCCAAAAGCTCAGCTGTGAAATTCGAGCAGTGGTCATTAAGCCCATACTGAAAA
Source organism: Locusta migratoria (assembly GCA_026315105.1). Lineage (NCBI taxonomy): Eukaryota > Metazoa > Arthropoda > Insecta > Orthoptera > Acrididae > Locusta > Locusta migratoria. Next base: position 468,006,443 of record CM048746.1, on the reverse strand, counting down.
CCGTCATCTTGAACAACAAACGCACATCCAACACCTTCATTGGTCTCAGACCCATCCGCATATATGAAGATGGAATTTTCGAGTCGTGCACGAAGTTCAAGAAACCTCGAGCGGTAAACAGCATCCGAAGCACTTTCCTTCGGGAGTGAGGTGAGTTCAAGGTGAACATGAACTTGAGCCTGAAGCCAAGGTGGCACTGTGCTCTCACCTGTTTGAAATGTGGAAGGGAGGGTAAAATTGAGCTGCCGAAGCAAGCGATGAAAGCAGACTCCAGGAGGGAGCAGGGCAACCGCATACAGCCTGTAATGGCTATTCACGGAATCACTAAAGAATGATGGATAGGAAGGGTGGTGGGGCATCGAAAGCTGACGGCATGAATACCGACACAGCAATATGTCATGTTGATAGGTTAAAGGTAATTCAGCAGCTTCGGCATAGAGGCTGTCAACAGGGCTAGTGTAAAAGGCTCCTATCACCAAGCATAACCCCCGATGGTGAATCGAGTAGAGGTGGCACATAATGGACAGTCGTGCAGAAGAGTACACGAAACTCCTGTAATCCAGCTTGGATCTGACAGTAGACCGATAGAGGTGAAGCAGGACGGTACGATCCGCCCCCTCCCCTCCCCCCATGATGTACCACTAAGGACACTGAGAACATTTAAGGAACGAGGGCAGCGGGCTGCCAGAGAAGACACATGTGGAGACCAGCTAAGTTTCCTATTCAAAGTTAGCCCTAAAAATGTCGTTGTCTCCACAAAAGGGAGAGTGATGGGGCTGAGACATAGAGATGGTGGAAGTAACACTCTGTACCTCCAGAAGTTGATACAGATCATTTTCTCTTGGGAGAAATGGAAGCCGTTTGTGACACTCCAGGAATAAAGACTGTCAAGGCAATGCTGAAGACGACTCTCCAGGACACAAGTTGTCTGAGTGCTGCAATAGATCATGAAGTCGTCCACAAACAAGGAGCCTGAAACATCAACGAGAAGGCAATCCATAATTAGGTTGATTGCAATGGCAAAAAGTGCTATGATCAAACAGAGCCCTGTGGCCACTCATTCTCCTGGCGAAAGGTGCCTGACAAAAACACATCCCACTCATACCCTGAACATTCAATCTTTTAAAAAGGCACGAATAAAGAGGGGGAAATGGCCGTGAAGACTCCGTGTATGCATGGTGCGGAGAATGCCCGCCCACCAACAAGTGTCGTAAGCCTTCTCCAAATCTAAGAACACAGCCACCATCTGCCGCTTTCGCAAAAAGTTATTCATAACGAAGGTCGTCAAGGTAACGAGGTGATCAATAGAAGAGCGATGCCTTCAAAACCCACATTGGACATTAGTGAGGAGATGTCAAGAGAACCAGCCGAGTATTAACCACACGCTCCATTACAGCTGGTCAAGAAAATGGAGCGATAACTGGAAGGAAGATGTTTGTCCTTTCCTGGTTTGGGTATGGGGACAACAATTGCTTCACGCCAACAACTGGGAACTTCAGCTTCAGTCCAGATGCAATTATAAGTGTGAACAAGAAAGCATTTACTTTCAGGGGAGAGGATCTTCAACATCTGAATATGAATGGCATCAGGCCCCGGGTCAGAGGACTGGGAGAGGGCAAGGGCATGTTCTAGCTCTTGCCTGGTGAAGGTGGCATTGTAACTTTCACGATTGCGAGATGTAAAAGAAGGCGTTCTCTGACTGTTTTCGGGGGAGGAAGGCAAGGTCATAATTAGCTGAGCTTGAGACCTCAGCAAAAGAGCAACCCAAAGCATTGCAGATATCAACAGGTTTCATGAGAACTTTGTTTGCTATGTTCAGGCCGGGGATTGGGGAATGGACCTTAGTGCCAGATAACCAGCGTAGGTTACGCAAGACAACCGACAAAGGACTAAATCTGTTGAAATAACTTGTGAAAGAAGTCCAGCAAGCTTTTTTGCTTTCTTTAATAACACAGCGGCATTTCGCTCGTAGTCTTTTGTAGTTAATATAATTTTCCAATATAGGTCGGCGTTGAAACAGACATAGTGAATGTCGCCAGGCTTGAGTAGCATCGCAACATGGTGCATTCCACCATGGAACTGGGACCCTACATGGAGAGGTGGAAGTTCGAGGTATGGAACATTCGGCAGCGGTGAGGATGACGTTCGTGAGGTAGTTGACCTGACTGTCACAGCTGGGGAAGTTCTGATCATGGAAAATCGCCATGGAAGAATAGAGCCCCCAGTCCGCTTTAGAGATGTTCCAGCTAGTGGAACATGGAGAAGTGGTATGGTGCAGTACAGAAATTATACAGGGGAAATGGACACTCTAGTGCCTTCAGGCAGAACATACCATTCAAAATGATTTGCAAGTGGAGTAGTGCGTATTTCGAGGTCCAAATGGGAACAGGTATGCATGGTGTCAGATAGGAAAGTTGGTTTGCTGGTATTTAAACAGACAAGGTTAAGGTGGTTGAAGAGGTCAGCCAAAAGAGATTTAATAACAACTGCAGTAATTAATGGCAGTATCTTAGCACACCTTATATGATGAGCCAGCCACAGGAAGACACATTAAATGCTTCCTTCAGTTAAATTTGGCAAGAATTCTTACACCACATGGATCAACCATTTTAGAGCTATTGTTTCGTTATTTTATTGTGTAATATTGTTTTTGACACATTCTACATCCAAGAGGCTACCCTCACTATGGATCTTCTGTAACGAAATGTACATCTAACCTAATGCGGTACCGCGCGGCACACATGTTTGAATGGTGCGCTGCCCGTTACCAGGACTGGCCGCTGTGCAGCGCTGGCTAAACAATCGCGCTGCACCCTGCTGGCCATGTGGTGGTTTGAGAGAGGCACTGGGCCAGCCGAGAACTTCACCTTAGTTGTATTCTCACAGTGCTTGCTAACATGGTTGTGCCTCTGGACAATACCAACACCTGGGACAGAAGTGGTAGTGTGTTGCAGTGGATTTCATTGGACTCTGATGGGACGGTACAGGATCCTGGCGACAATTGTAACTGGCTTAACGAGCATAGGTGTGTTATTAGTCGTAGCACAATTGGCGATGAGGATGGTGTTTGGATTGGCATGTGCTCCATCGTGGATGATGGTGGAAAACGAAGGACTGGGTCCAGTGGTTTTTCAACTACCCCTGTGGGGCCAAATCCTGCAGCAATCGCTACAGACTGTGGTTGAGTCCGTTCAGTGGTTAACTACAATTGTAATATTCACTGAATATATGACAACTGCGATTGGGCAAAGCTGAAAATGTGTACCCAGCCGGGATTCAAACCCGGGTCTCCAGCTTTCTAGGCAGTTGCACTGACCCCTACACCACTGGGGACACAGTGATCACCACACCTGCAAGGACTACCTAAGCACGCCTCCCGTCATATACAGTACGAGTACAGTACGAGTTTGAGTACTGTGGGCAGGGTGAATCTGGGAATCTGTATCTGACGGGAGGCGTGCTTAGGTAGTCCTTGCAGGTTGGTGATCACTGTGTCCCCAGTGGTGTAGGGGTCAGTGCAACTGTCTAGAAAACTGGAGACCCGGGTTCAAATCCCAGCTGGGTACACATTTTCAGCTTTGCCCGATCACAGTTTATGTCATATATTCTGTGAATATTAAAAAATAACAACTGCAGGATCAGAAGTGATGTCTGTTCTTTCGGAACAAACGCCATATGTATATATAACCACAATTGTGTCGGGTCAAGCAGACTGCTTTGACTCTCTGGTGTCGCGGTTGCAGTTGGCTCCTCTGCCGGCGATTGATTCCAGTTCTGTGTTTCCCACTACAGTGTTTCCGCCTCCCTTTTCTAGCTTTGATGATTCTTTAGAAGATTGGGACTCTTATGAAAACAGGCTACATCAACATTTCCTTGCATTCGGGGTATCCGACCCAGCATTGTGCAAGGCTTTATTTCTTTCGTGGGTCTCCCCTTACATCTACCAACTTTGGCGTCAACTAGCTCCCCTGCAGGAACTGGCTGCTTTGTCTTTTGATGGGATGTGTCATTTGTTGTCGGCCCATTACCACCCGCATAAAGCATGTTATTGTGGCGCGGCTTGAATTTTACCGGTCACATAAGAAACCCACTCAGTCCTATCAGGCTTGGGCCGCAAAATAGCACGGTCTTAGCTGTCCATGAATGTTCATTACTCCGACCCACAAGGAGTCATGTATGGACGATATGGTTCGGGACGCAATTCTACGGCTTGCTCCAGATAGGAAAGGGCGCCAACGCGCCCTACAGCTGGAAAATCGTACCTTGACGGATGTTTTAAAAATTGAGCAGTCTTATGAAGTCTCACTTGGGGTGATGTCGCTGCAGTTTCGCAGTCGGGGCTCGGCACCTTTGGATTGCACAGACATCGCATTCGTATGGGAGCGCCCCACTGGCTGCACGCACGGCCATAAACAGGCCGCGGCTTCGCAGCAACCATGGGCCACGTCACACACCCCCGCTCGTACGCAGAGACCTCTTCCATCTTGTCCTCTTTGTTTTGCACAGCATGACAGGGCAGATTGCCCCAAGCGTTGAGTTACATGTCACTTGTACAAGAAAAAAGGCCACATGGCTTCTGTTTGCCATTGCCAGCTGACTGAGCAAAATGACGAGATGGATGTTAATCTTGTCCAGAATGTTCACTCTCCATCTCCCAAACTTTTTGTAGAAGTTCAAATTTTCGACAGAGTGGTCACCTTACTTGTCAATACGGAAGCTTCCGTTTCTCTTCTCAATTATTTCACATATGTATGGCTTGGCTCACCTACCCTGGCTGCTGTCAACCGTTCTTTGCATGGCTACAGCTGCCACAGCGTATAAATCTGTCATCAGGTCGGTCACTTTTATTATTGTTGTTGACACTGCAGCTGCTAACATTTTCAGCCTGGATGCTTTTAATGTTTTTTTAACTTTTTGGTTTTACTATCGATGATTCTGTCAATCTCCTCTCGGATTCGGTCCCTTTCCCAGAGTTGGATGCTCTTTGTTGAGAATTGTTTTCTTCCTTGTTTTTGGGTAGACTGGACTGTGCCGTCCACGTTACTACGAAACAGACGGCACACCCCAAGCTTTTTTGTTCGCGCCAAGTGCTGGTGGCCCTGCACGACCAACTTCTTCCACTGAATGGGCTACGTCACTAGTTCTTGTAAAGAAACCTGGAGGGTCTTTACGTATCTCTTGGGATTTTAAAGTTACCATCAATGCACTGTCTGTGATTCTTACCCCATGCCTCGTACAGATGAACTCCTTGCTTTACTTTCTGGTTCACACTCTTTCTCACATAGATTTAGTGGAAGCCTATCTTCAGCTTCCTTCAGCTTCTCTTGGTCGTCAACACTCCCTTTTGGTTACACCAATATCAGCGAATTCCTTTCGGGGTCACTAGTGCTCCGGCTATTTTTCAGCACTACTTAGAGCAGCTCCTCCGCCCAGTTCCGGGCTGTGTTAACTACTAAGACGATATTGTTGTGACCGTGGCTTCACCCCATGAACATTTACAAAATCTCCGGGCACTATTCTCTGTCCTCCAAGCAGCTGGTCTCCGCTGCAACCTGGCCAAGTCTTGTTTTTTCCATCCTTCTATTCCTTATTTGGGGTTTGAAGTGTCTTCAGCGGGCATCCACCATTTACCAGATTGCGTGGCCGCAGTACAGTCCCTGCCACATCCCGCGTCTGTTAAAGATGTACAGGTTTTCTTGGGCAACATTGCCTATTACCACAGTTTTTTACCAGGGGCTGCCGCGGTGGCGCATCCCTTACATCATCTGCTTCACAAGGGTGTTCCCTTTGCCTGTCCGTCTGAGTGTGAATGGGCGTTTTGCACGTTAAAGCACTTACTGATTTCTGCCCCTTGTTTAACTGTGTATGTTCCTGGGAAACATTTGGTTCTGGCTATGGATGTGTCTCAACAAGACATTGGGGCTGTTTTGACCCGTAAGTATCCCAATGGGTTGGAACGCTCCATCACGTAAGCATCTAAGACATTGATGGCTACCCAGTAACGATACTCTCAAATTGAAAAGAGGCGTTAGCCATTGTGTATGCTTTGAAGAAATTTCACGTTTACTTGTATGGGGTCAAATTTCATATTATTACTAATCATAAGCCTTTGGTTTCTCTATTTCACCCTACAGCGGTGCTTCCCGACAAGGCAGCTCATAGACTGCAGCTTCAGGCTCTTTCTTTACCGTTATAATTATGAGATCCATTTCCGTCCGACAGCACAACATGCTAACACAGACACATTATCGCACCTTCCGGCGAACCCTGATCCTGACTTTGATAGAGAAGAAATTTTGTGCTTTTATTTGTATGAGAAAGCTCAGGCTACTGTTGATGGTTTTCCTATTACGGCTCCAGTATTGGCCAAGGTGGTGTCGTCTGATCCCGTGCTGAAGCTTGTTCGATACTACGAAGGTTGTCCATAAAGTAAGGTTCCAAATTTTTTTTCATAATGAAAAACTAACTTATTTAAATAACATTATGTATTGAAAAAAAAAAGCTTAGAATATTTCCTATTTTTCGACATAATCGCTGTTAAGTTTAATGCATTTTTGCATTTGGTGTACCATCTTCTTGATGCCTGCATCATAGAATTCTCCTGCCATGCTGCGAAGGTAGCATAGAACTACTACTTTCACTTCCTCTCCGGTTGCGTAATGCGTCCCGCCCAGGTGTTTCTTCAATTCAGGGAAAAGATGATAGTCACTCGGGGCTAAATCTGGACTGTAGGGCATATGTGTGACAATATCCCATTGAAAGTTGTCGATCAGTTAAGTTGTCACACCGGCGACATGCGGACGAGCATTGTCTTGATGAAAACTCACTCCCTTCGTCAGCATGCCCCTCCTCTTGTTCTGAATCGCTCGGCGAAGTTTCCTTAATGTTTCACAATAACAATCAGCATTTATTGTTGTCCCAGTAGGCATAAATGTGCACAACAATAACCCCTTCCTGTCCCAAAACACACTCACCATCACTTTGCTGGCAGACAGTTGTTGCTTAAACTCATGCGGCTTCAGTGACGATGGATGTTTCCACTGACAGGATTGTTCCTTCATTTCCGGTGTTGAATAGTGGACCCGGGTCTCATCCCCGTGACAATGGAGTCCAAGAATTCCTCTCCATGGCTTTTGTAGGCCTGGAGAAATTCGCGGGCGGCTTGAACGCGTTGCCGTTTGTGGCTTTCCGTAAGCATTCTCGGGACCCACCTTGCACAAACCTTGGAATAACCTAAATTTTCTGTCAACATTATGTTTATGGTGGACTTGCTTACATCAGGGATAAGCTCACAAAGTTCCCAAACTGTTATTCTGCGATCCTTCAGCATTCTCTCTTCCACTTTTGCGATCTTTTCATCCGAAACCGATGGCCTAACAGAACACTGTTCGTCATGGACATCTGTACGTCCTCCTTTAAATTCTTTGCACCACTTACGAAAGTGTTGTGCACTCATGCACTTGTCGCCATAAACTTCACACAGTTGTGCATGAATATCCATCGGCGCAGTGTTTTTTGCGCATAAAAAACGAATTACCGATCGTAACTCGCACCTGGCGGGAAAAACAAGCGGAAGCTCTATTGCTAATGGCTGCCAAGCCTACAATGAACATCAAAAACAGCTCCAACTTGTGGCAGTGGAGAGAGGGGGAACCGAGCTGCATGACAGTGTTGCCAGATCTTACTTAACCACATTCCTCACGACTGTAGTGCATTGGGAACCTTAATTTATGGACAACCCTCCTACATTCGTGGGGGCTGGCCATAACCATCTCCACGTAGAGCTTCAGAATCCCTCCGTAACTATTATTCCTCCATTTTGGTCAGTCTGAATGGGATGGGGTTCTCCTTTGGCTACAGATGGACAGTCTCCGGAGGTACTGATTCCGGCAGATCTCCGTTCAAAAGTGCTTCAGATGCTTCATGAAGGACACTGGGTAGTTTCCCGCATGAAAACATTGGCTCACCGGCATGTGTTTTGGCCTGACATCAATGGTGACATTACGAGGCTGGTGACTAAGTGCTCATTGTGTGCTTCACAACAGGTTGCGCCTCGAGCGTGTCTATCTTCTTGGCCACAGCCCCGACAGCTGTGGGAACAGGTGCATATCAATTATGCGGGGCCCTTCCTTAACTCTTACTGGTTTTTTCCTTGTGGATGCTTATTAAAACTTTCCATACATTTTTCGTTGCCATAACATGTCCACTGCTGTAACGATTCAATCACTGTCTAAAGTTTTTGCTTTGGATGGGTTTCCGCACACGCTTGTTTCGGATAATGGCACCCCTTTCACTACTTCTGTTTTTCAAGATTTTTGTGCTCGTCTGGGCATCCGCCACATTACGGCTCCTCCATTTCACCCCCAGTCTAATGGCAAAGTGGAACGGTGTGTGCATACTTTTAGAGTTCAAATGCGCAATTATGTGACCTCTTGCTCTATGTATGATGTCATTATCCATTTCTTGATGTCGAATCGATTCACCCCGGCAGGGGAATGCAGCTCGGGGGAATTGCTTCATGGCAGGTAATGCCGCACTCACTCTCATTTGTTGTTGCCTCAGCCACTGAACGATCCCACACAACCATCAGGTCATTATGTTCCAGGGTCGCTCGTGTGGGTGCGCGGGTTTAGTCGGCATCCTCGTTGGCTGCCGTGTAACGTGAAGACATGTTTTGGCTGCCTTCTCTGCACCATGTACACTGTTGTGGGCACTCTTCATCATTACTGGAATCAGTTGCGCCCGCAACTAACAGCAGATCCACAGGTGCCACCTCCACCCGTGCCTCCTCCGGGCCCTGTTTCACCGGCATGCTCCGTGCCGACATCATCTGAGGAGCCTACTTCTGTACTGCACGCTGTGTCCGCCCGAGCTCCATTGGCGGTATGGGTGCCTTCCCCGGCAATGGCACCAGTCCCAGCGGTTTCATCCTCAGGCTCCGAGTCACCACCACCTTCGGCTTCCTTCCCTGAGCCTTCAGCGCCAGAGGGTGGGGAGAGGGCCACCGCTTCCAAAGCCATGGACATCCAGGCACCGGAAATGGACATGAATCAACCTGTGAGTAATGAAACCACTCCTTTTTTACCTCCAGTGCTGGGGTCAGATGGTGCTCCTGCAACCCCGGTAATTGAGAGCAACATATACAGAGGTTCCAGCCACTCCTGGCATGGGCGATCAGGACATAATCGACCCTATGGGGTCCAGGCAGGGACTACTCAGGAGGATGTATCATCAGGAAAGACAACACTAGCGTTCTACGGATCGGAGCGTGGAATGTCAGATCCCTTAATGGGTAGGGAAGTTAAAAAATTAAAAAGAAAAGTGGATAGGTTTAAGTTAGATATGAGTGGGGATTAGTCAAGTTCGGTGGAAAGAGGAACAGGATTTCTGGTCAAGTGAGTACAGGATTATAAATACAAAATCAGTTGGAGGTATTACCAGAGTAGGTCAAATAATGAGTAAGAAAATAGCAATGCAGGTAAACTACTATGAGCAATATACTGATCGCATCATAGTAGTCAGATACGAAGCCTACACTGACCACAGTAGTAAAGGTTTATATACCAACTAGCTCTGCCAATGATGAGGAGATCGAAGAAATATATGAGGAGCTAAAGGAAATTATTCAGACAATTAAGGGAGAGGAAAACTTAATTGTTATGGGAGACTAGAATTCGGTAGTAGGACAAGGAAGGGAAGGGAAGATAGTAGGTGAATATGGTCTGGGCAAAAGGAATGAAAGAGGAAGCCACCTGGTAGAATTTTGCACAGAACATAATTTAGTTATAACAAACACCTGGTTCAAGAATCACAAAAGAAGGTTGTACACATGGAAGAGACCAGGAGACACCGGGAGATACCAGATAATTTTATAATGGTAAGACATAGTTCTCGGAACCAGGTTTTAAACTGTAAGACATACCCAGGGGCAGATATAAACTCTGACCATGTGTTATTGGTCATGAATTGTAGGCTGAATCTGAAAAAACTTAAGAAAGGTACAAAAATAATGAGATGGGACCTGGATAAACTGAAGGAACCTGAATTCAGAGGGAGCTTTAGGCAACAATTGACAGAAACTGGGGGGGGGGGGGGGGAGGAATAAAACAGTAGAGAAGGAATGGGTAGTATTGAGAGATGAAATAGTGAAGGCAGCAGAAGACAAAATAGGTAGGAAGGCAAGACCTACAAAAAATCCTTGGATATCACAGGATATACTAAATTTAATTGATGAAAGGAGAAAATATAAAAATGCAGTAAATAAAACAGGCAAAATGCAGTACAGACGACTAGGAAATGAGATTGACAGGAAGTGAAAAATGGCTAAGCAGGAGTGGCTAGAAGGCAAATGCAAGGATGTAGAAGAATGTATAAGTAGGGGAAAAATAAATACAGCCTACAGGAAAATAAAAGAGAGATTTGGAGATAAAAACAGTTCTATGAATATCAAGAACACAGACTTAGAACCAGTTCCCAGCAAAGAAGGGAAAGGTGAAAAGAGGAAAGAGTATATAGAGGGGCTCTACGAAGGAAATGAACTTAGAGGCAATAGTGTAGGAAGGGGAGAAGATGTAGAGGAGGATGAAATCGGAGATACTATACTGAGAAAATAATTTGACAGAGCGCTGAAATACCTCCAAAGTCAAAACAAGGCTCCTGAAGTAGATGACATTCCTCAGAGCTACTGAAGTCTCTGAGAGAACCAGCCATGACAAAACTGTTTCACCCGGTGTGTAAGATGTATGAGACTGGCGAAGTACTCTCAGACTTTAAGAAAAATGTAATAATCCCCATTCCAAAGAAAGCAGGTGCAAACAGGTGTGAAAACTACAGAACCATCAGTTTAATAAATCATGGTTGCAAAATATTAACACGAATAATTTACAGAAGGATGGAAAAGCTTGTAGAAACCGATCTCGGGGAAGATCAATTTGGGTTCAGGAGAAATGTAGGAACAAGGGAGATAATACTCACTTTACGGCTTATTCTAGAAGCTAGATTAGGAGAAGGCTTTTGATAATGTTGATTGGAATAAACTCTTTCAAGTTCTGAAGCAAGCACGAGTAAACTATAGGGAGCATAACGTTATTTACAACTTGTACAAACACCGGACAGCGGTTGTCAGAGTTGAAGGGTATGAAAGGGATACAGTGGTAGGGAAGGGAGTAAGATAGGCTTCTAGCCTTTCTCCAATGTTATTCAATTTGTACACTGAGCAAGCTATAAAGGAAAGCAAGGAGAAATTTGGAGAAGGAATTAAAGTTCAGGGTGAAGAATTAAAAACATTGCGTTTTGTCGACGACATAGTAATTCTGTCAGAGACAGCAAAGTACCTGGAAGAGCAGTTGAACAGCATGGAGAGTGTGCTAAAAGGTGCATATAAGTCGAACATTAACAGGGGTAATGGAGTGCAGTCTAAGAAAATCATGTGATGCTGAAGGAATTAGATTAGGTAACGAAACAATGAAGGTGGTAGCCGAGTTTTGTTACTTGGGCAGTAAAATAACAAATGATGATTTGTGTGGAATGTTGCCTTGTACGGGAGTGAAACATGGACGATAAACAGTGCCGACAAGAAGAGGATAGAGGCTTTTGAAATGTGGTGCTACAGAAGAATTGCTGAAGATTAGGGCGGGCGGATCGCGTAACTAATGAGGTGGTACTGAACAGAATTGGGGAGAAAAGGAATTTCTGGCATACCTAGACTAAAAGAAGGGATTGATTGGTAGGACACATTCTTAGACATCAAGGAACCATGAATTTAGCATTGGAGGGAAGTGTTTGCGGTAAAAACTGCAGAGAAAGACCAAGAGATGGATACAGTAGGCAGATTCAGACAGATGCAGGTTGCCATTCTTATGTGGAGTTGAAGAGGCTTGCTCAGAATAGGGTATTGTGGTGAGCTGCATCAAACCAGTCTCCAGACTGAAGACCACAACGACAACAACAACAACAACAACAACAACAACAACAATGGGGTAGTACCAGCCCAACGCTGGCAGCCGGAGATGGACGAGGTATCTCCCATGGACATAGCCTGGGTGCGTTGGCACCACTGGACATTACACCATCAAGGGTGAGGAATGTGGTAACGTGCAGGAGCGTATGCTTGAACGGTGGGCCGCCCGTTACCAGGACCAGCCGCTGTGCAGCACTGGCTGGACTATCGCGCTGCACCCTGCCGGCCAAGCGGCAATTTGAGAGAGGCACCGGGCCAGCCCTGAACTTCACCTCAGTTGTATTCTCACAGTGTTCACTAATGTGGTTGTGCCTCCAGATGATACCAATAGCTGGGACAGGAGTGGTCGTGTGTAGCAGTGGATTTCGTCGGACTCTGATTGAACAGTTTAAGATCATGGCAACAATTGTAACTGACATAACGAGCATACATGTGTTATTAGTCATAGCACCTAATCTCGTCTTTATTAATATGTACTTCAATAACTATGTAATCTGTCACTTGAACCTTAGTTATTTTGAGGTTCCAATCTAATAGTAGGTGAAAATAATTTCATGAAATAGAAAAACCTGATTAACATCCAACTCACATAACTTTGGTGCTCAGAAAAGTGTGAAAAAGTGGTGTTGCATAAATGCTTTCTGAGTAAATACCAACAAACACTAAGTAAGCTTTTCAACTTCATATTAACAGACAGCTTTGATCCTGAAGTGGTGATTGACATTACAAAAAATAGAGTGACGATTTACACCACTTTTTTTCAAAAGACATTATCAGTAATTTGCTTTAGGAAAATCTGAGAAACAAAATTTGCATAGTACCTGGAATTAAATTTTCAATATTGTTAGTTCATTGTGCATCTGAAACTTTCAAAGGATTGGATTAATTTGAAGTATGGCACATATTCTGAGACCTTTTAGTATGGGTAACTCCTAGCTTAATAACTGAAGAATTAAAAGACCATGTAGTATTAAAACTAATAAATTATTAATGGTAAACACCTGTGATACATTGAAAGCATTGTGAAATGGGGCATACAAACAAAGTTACCTGTTTCTTATATGCCCAAAGCCTTCTCAATGACACCATTACATGCTGAGCAGATCACTAATGTTATGCTGTTATTAAAGTTCTCAATTAAAAAGACAGGTAAGCAACAGATATTTAACAATTTGATATGGCTTGAAACATCTGTACATTTATATGAATTTTCTGAAAGTGATTTGAAGGAAATTGCGCTATACCTCTCCAGTATCTCGCCACATTCGCTGATCAGTGGTTTTGTATAGCACCCTTTTTTTGCTTCCACCATCAGCAAATTTAACAAGAAGTGGTTCCTTGGACCCAGCCAGCTGGTTGCCATTGAACATCTGTATTATTTGCTCACACTTCTCTTTTGACTCCATTCTGGAAATAAATTTAAATCAATTACAACCTTATCAAGAGGGACATAATGAAGAAACCTTAATCTAAAAATAAAAATAATAGTTTTACATGTGAAAATTAACAGATGTCTTAATCATGACTTTTGGTATCAATCTGAAATTTTCAGACAAATACAAACACATTAATGCAAATATTAAATGGCATATTACCAGAATTTGTCTGATAATGTGACAATAATAATCCTACTGTATGTTTAAATACCATAATACAACTTCTTTTGAAATTTCACAGTCTGTACCACACACACACACACACACACACACACACACACACACACACACACTAATTCACTTAAAGCTGTACTATCTCTATTAAGTGCAAAAAACACCACTTACTTCACAACTTTCAATTGCATAAAAAATAAGTGTGCTTGACTTATTGACTTAGTAATGTCCAAATCAGTCCGATTGAGTTGGTCCAATTACTTTCCCTAAATCAGTGAAGCCCAACTACAACGTAGTAGTAGTAGTAGTAGTAGTAGTAGTATCCACAACATTTTTTGCTCCGACAAGATTTATGTCCAAGAACTGCATTATTCTATTTTTCCACATCCGCAATGATCTCAATATGGATCTATGGAACAAACAGCTAATCTAATCTAAATTCCTGCCTATTACGCAAAGTGGAAATTTCCATCTCCACCCTTATCCGGCATCCTTCCCTCCTCAACGCAACACTTCACTTCACTCACAGTCTAGATTCTTGTGGCACTGGAGTGGACAGATATCATGGTTGTGCGTGTACTGTTGTCCCAGTGACTGTGCGAATGTATGTGTTTGTTTTTCTGATGAAGGCCATGGACAAAACCTCAAGTTGTGTCTATTTTTTGTGTCTGTCATCAGCTCAGCGAACCTCTGTACAGCGAGTCGTTGTCTATCCTCCATTATTGACATTCCAAACAGATTTTCCATTGTTAAAATAATCTAATCTAAAATATGTTTTTTTATGTGCTTGTCTGCACATAGGCAATTGTATTTATCTATCCTCATTACACAACTCACTGTTGTATGAGGGTTACCCAAAAAGTAATGCACCACATTTTTCCTTATTATTTACTGTGAACAATGAGAATATATGTACCAAAAATTATTTTCATCTACACACGCTGCATTTCCACATAATTTCCATCCCACTATACAGCCCCATCAGTAACAATCCTCATTCTGTTCACGGAGCCATTTTCTATCTATGTGAATCAGTGAATCACATCAACATCCACAAAATGTGTTCCACCAATAGCATTCTTTAATGGTTCCAGCAAGGGAAAGCCTGAAGGGGCTATGTCACTTCTGTATGCTGTAGGGTGGATGGGTTAACACTGTCCAACCCTGCTTCATAATAAGTTCAGCAAAAGTCAAATTTATGTGGAGGCTGAACTTTGACAGGTTGAATCAAAACGTCTCCTGGGTTGTTATGACATTGCAGTCACTGGAAGCATCCCTCAAATTTTGTTGATGTGTTGACTTGTGCCTCTAAATTAATGGTATTGTATCGTGGCATCATGTCAATGAGAACCACAACCTCAAAGTGCCGAAAATAGTGATTATGACTTTATAGCAAAAGTATTTGCTTTGAATTTTTTCTTCTATGGAGAAGGAGAATGATAGCATTCCATCGATTTTCGTTTTGTTTCGGGCTCAAAATGGTGAACCCAATTTTCCTTATGTGTCACAATTCAGAATAAGAGAGATTTATGAGCCACTATTACACATCATAGGAACCATCTGGTACACACTTTTGAGTATTGAAGAGTGCAGATAATTGCATCCACACTGCCTTTGGTGATTGAGAGATTGAGCAGCAATAATTGAATGTCTTCTGATGACCTCACCCTCTGTGCCAATGAATAACTGTACTCCTGTTGGCAGTAATTGCTCCAAAGACCTTACACATTTTTTTGTGAATATACCCCTGTTCTCTGCAATGAGAAATTAAATGATGGCACATTGCTTGTAACATACATAACTTATAGATGCCATTTTGAAACAGTTCAGCAGAAACGCTATCTGTTGGAAGAGCCACAAATTTTTAGGGTACACTCAAGAAATTTCAAATAATTTATAGGAAATGTTTTGCATTCACAATATTGTTTTTGGCTGAGAAAAAAAAAAATTGGTAGATTACTTCCAGAGCAACCCTCATATAATTGCAGCTGAAGAGGTCAGTGCCATAGGACAATCATAAATAATAGTATGGTATATACAAGCAACTAATGATAAACAAGGTTTGTGTAAAATTTATGCTATGATATGAGTCGAGTGTGTGTAGCAGATGTCGTGTATGCAGTGGTCAAAATTAAGGAATAAATTAAAAGTGCAGCACAACCTTTCTACTTAAGGGCTGCACTGTAATCAACACACTGGTCTTTTAGTTTCTATTGTGATGATACTCCTGGCCCTCTCATCTCAATGTTATCGTACGATACCGTCTGCATCAGACCCGGAATCATGTGTTTCAATAGTGATACATGTTGCGTGTGAAGTTAGTTATTTCAATAGAGAGACAGACGAAAAAAATCTTTTGTAAAACATAGAGAAATGAAAATAAATAGCATTGTTTATATGTCAGGCTCATAAACATGTTGTGTTGGGTTAATTAATATAATAGTCAAAATTTGAATATTTTAATTCTTTGTTTATATTGACTGACGTGAGATTTTGAACTTATTTTGAGAATTGGCAAGATATTTGATAGTTCAACATATGTTAGGAACATGTATGATGTACTCATTAACTAATTATTTGACATTTAACATTGCCATTGTTGTGAAACAAAAAGTACTGCTATTTTGTCTTAAAAAGATATGTGCCATGTAAAATTATTGTGTGTATAGTTTTCATTTTATATTGCTATTATTTTTGTGTACATGAAATGTTTTACTGTTGTGTTCGGTAATTGTAAATTAGTATAATTAATTAGTATATTCAATTGTTATGACCAATGCATAACGTAATGCCATTATTGCCGATGTTATATATTTGCCTCACCGCCTTGTGTGGGGGAGTTTGAGTTTTGGCGATCGTTATGTGCTCTGGAATCTGTGTCAGTCTGTGTTTTGAAATGGAAGTACTACCAGCTAAGTTCTGATGTTTTGGTGGAGAAGCAGTTTGAAAATTAAAGAAGAAGTGAAAAATTGTACCTATGAGTATTTATTTCTACCACGACGCCCCAGGAGAATAATTTTGCTGCAAGCAGAACCCCCATACGTCGTAATCTTGAAAAGCTGAGTATCTTGTTTGGAAGTGGTAGAATGAAATGCAATTATTTCAGAACCTAGATAAACATTTCACTATTCATCAGAATGAAGGGATGGAAGGAAGATTAGGTAATAGTAATAAAGATACTATTATTAATGAAGAGGAGTTTCAATACAAAAGAAACGTTACTACTATTATTGGAGTGTTTGCTAATGTGAGAAAGGTAGGTTAAGAGTAAGCTCAGCATCTGTTAGGAGGTATCAGAACTTAGAACTCATCGGTGTCCAATGAAAACCAGTACATAGATGGACACTGACAAGAATCCTTTATAATAGCAGTGCTGACTTAAAGCTTTTAAAGTCAGTGTTCTTGCAGAACTTTAATATCTAAATCTGAGTAGCTGTTGCAACAATAAGACTATATTCTTCGAAAATGCTCTTTCACTCGATATAATGAATTGTCCTTCAAACTGAGCAACATTATCACAAGACTAATATTTTTAGTGTAAGATGGCTATTTCTAATTGGTAATAACATAGGTATCTTAATATATGACAATGTTGAATATCAGGACACAGTGTCTCATATTAGGGGAACTTCTTAATGCCACCTTGGTAGCTGGATTCAAATTTAGGAAAACAAAGTCATTTGAAATTGTTATGAATTTTGTGAGCCCATCTGGAGATAATCCTATCTTGCTAGTACTTTATCTTACCACATCAGATAGATACACAAAACAAGGAAAAAACCTTGTTCACATCTGTTTATCACCCCATTCCATGCATTAATTTCCCATTGTTTCTAAATTCATGGTACCACTTCAATGCATTAATTCAAACAAATAAAAACCTGGTGGCCAAAAAACTATTTTCAAGTAGAAATACAACTTTTCATAAAGTTACTTGAAGTGGCCTACTTGAGATAAATTACCCTGGAAAACAAGATTCTATCCGTGTCATAGGCATATACTTACAAAAATGTACATTGCATATACACCAGGATTTTCATATGCAAGATGCAGATGGGGTACATGTGATTCCAGATGATATATGAGCAGCTCCCAAAATGTGCAAATCACATCAAGAGCAAACAGAGCCACTAAAACCTACATGTTTTGAATATCAACCACCTAAATACAATGTCTGTTCGAGAAAATTGGAGATTGAAAATCTGTAGCATAATGACAGGAGACAAAAGCAAAGGGAACAATCTTCGAGTAATTCAATCTGATGTAAATTTAACTGAAAATCGCCCCATTTACATGGGCTCCCAAAACCGGATTTTGTAAACTGATTTCTTGGCTTGTCAGATTGTGTTTAATTGTAAAGACCTTTTGGCATATTCAGACAGAGTGATATTTTCTACTGTGAAATAAAAGTATAAATATTAAAGTGAGCATGAACCTATGTAATGAAGTAAAGAAAAACAGTGATTGTAATAACTAAATCAGAAACTGAATCAGCTGTTTTTCAGTTGCCATATTAAGTGGGCTAGGAAATCCAATTCAGGCTATAACAAGTAAACATGACACAAAAACGAATTACGAAATTCAGTTTTCATTTTTTGGAAGTGAATGCTTGAGATGTGCAGTATGAAGTAGGCATTTAATGCACATTCTGCAGTGTTATTTCTCTGAACAATGACGTGTGCACTGTGCATGAAATGCTAATCTTGTGCTCACTTGAACTTTAAGAGAGGTTTGACTGCCTTCGCTGCACTTGTTTTGCTTAATAAATGCAGAAAATGTTGCAGAGTCAGTAAAAACAAGAATATAATTAGTTTAGGGTTTAATTGTTCATAAATTGTTTGATAATAGGTGCTTTATCTGACTGCCTCAAATTCAGACATATTTCCTCTCTCTTTTCAGTACCGACATCTTTGTTTTTGTTTCTAGTTTGCTTATGTTTTTCCCCAATTCATTTTAGTTTAGTCGTAAGTAGCACATATTCAATAAATGACATTTTAAGTACAATTATTTCAAATATAATTCCAATTAACAGTTACAAATTTGTATCAAATTTTGTAATATAAAGAGGGTATTGTGAGACATTTTCCTGCCTCATCATCCGAGGCATAGGGGCAGTCAGCCTCTCAAAATATATATCACATTATCCATGAGACTCCCCAATGTATCCCAAAATAGTCCCTCAGGTCTGCATCGGCCAGTGAAAGTTTATGTGATGATTTACATTGGCTCACTAATTCTCAACTGAATTACAGTCTGGTGACTGAGTAGGTTAGCTCATCAGGTTGAAATAAGCCTTTTGTAAAAACCATTGTTGAACAATTTGACTCGTGTCAATCGACAAGTATTCCTGCTGGAAATGGATCACTTCATTGGGACAGCACATTAAAACCATCATATTAAATGAGAGCCTGTGTTCTAAATTTAGACATTCTGGCAGTAAAATAACTGTCCATTATATACACACCAGTAACAACATGTGATAACATGTCCAGCATTACTTATGTTATGGAAGGGTGGGTGGGGTGGGGGGTAGAGCAGAGATAGGACACAAATGTTAATTACTTCACTCATAATCCCAATCCTCAAATGCTCTCTCTTGGCTCCCCTCCTAATCATTTACTCCAAGAAGAAATAACTGTGTACTCAAAGTTTGCAAGTTAAGTTTTTAGAATCATTAGAAAACAAATACATTGTTATATGTGTGTTACAATAGTATTGTTACACTTGTCTGCATGGGGGAAGCAGTTATTACCATTGGTGCATGAAGCTGAAGATATTCTAGATTATCAAAACATGCGAACAGTTTTGTTTTGTTGACTGTGCAAATAAGCTAATGACACTTTTTTAAGACAATGTTTTTCAACAGGAGACGAGAGATTGTGTGTGTTTATTAGTTACTGTGGATGAGATATTGTTCCACAAACCCACCCTAGAAAAGAAACACCGGTGGAAGCGAGTGGTCTTGCAGAAAAGGCAAAGCTTATTTCATCTGGAATACATATGGAATCCTTTTGATTTATCTGTGGTAGTTAAAACAATATTACATATATGTCCAGTATCCATTAACTTTATCTTTCATTAGAGCAGCACGCCTCTCCTCATATGTATTTGAAATTGGAAAATTGGTGGATTGAAAGCACAACTGTCCTGCACATCTCCTATAATGTTATTTCTGCAACTCACTTTTCATTTTTTCTACATGATAGTTATAAAACAATGACTCACCTTGCAAAACCAACACCTTTACTTTGACCAGTTGTGTCCCTGAGGATTCTTGTAGATATAACTTGCCCAAACTTTGCCAGCAAGTTGTCAACATCATTTTCTTTGAAAGTAGCTGGCAAATTGGCAATGTACAAATTAGTTGGATCTTGTTCTTGTTGCTGGAAATAAGAAAAAAAACTTTATAAGTAACAATTTTAATTACAAAACATTCTTAATATTGCTATTGTTGAAATGATTCAGAAGTTCACTGAAAGTTATTTATGCTGGGTTCCCCAAGTACCAAAGAATTAGAATCTGTTATTACCAGAAATAAATAAACCAGTTTAACATAAAACTTTTTAATATGTCAAAACATTCTGATACAAAGGTTACTTCCCCTTCCTGCATTCATAGGCACCTGGTTATAAATAAATTGTTAAGATAAAAAAAAACACTTTATGCTTTACACATAAAGTAAGACCAATATTTCGCCAATAAAATGTTTTCTCCGTCAAATTAGTATTTATGTGGCATTCCTTGTCAGGTGTTAATTTATTATCATCTTCTGTGAATCAACCATAACTTTAACACCATCTTTAAATTAAATACCACTTGGTATTACTGGCTTGGGTATCCCACAGGGTGAGTCCAACTGCCTAATCAGAAAGAGTGTTCTTTCCCTGAAATGTATCAGCCACTTTCATTGCAGATTTGAGAAAGCTGTGTAATATGTGTAGGGAAGAGTACTGGGTATGTGTGTAGTGCAATCTTGTGAATGTGTTATATAATGATGATTATGTCAGAAAGGGTGAATCGCAGTGCTGCCATACAAAGTAAACTATTCTCAAAGAGAATCACCAAACATAATATCCACATCTGACAGATGGGTCACCATCAACCTGTTACATGCCTTCACTTCATGAGAAACATGACATTTGATGCAAAATCTAGTGAAAAATAAAGAAACGCTGTTTCAACAATACAATCATTTGAGAAGGAGCACAGCTCTGATGGTATTTTATTTTCATTGAGGATTGGATAGGAAATTAACTGCGCCCTTTGAAAGGAACATTTTGGCATTTGCCTTGGGCAATTTAGGGAAAACATGGAAAACCCAAATCTGACTGACTGGGGGGCAGGTTAAAACCATTGTGCCCCACAATATGAATTTAACCATTACATCACCTTGTTCAGTGTAAACACTGCTAATCAGTACCTTTATCTGACCAGTTCTTTTCCTTGTGTTGGTTAAATATTTGCAGTGAAAATTTCTTCCACCACCCGGATTCAAACCAATATATCTCTGAGAATCACCACAGAGCTGAACTTTAATAACTTAGGTTAATAACTTAGGTTGTGAAAATGTCCATTAAGTAGCTTGCATTGGCAGTCAACTGTTTAATTCATTAGTGATGACAAACTCAATCCTATTACTTTTCTGTTAATAAGAAATTATCCAATGAACAGTAAACTTATCATAAGGAAAGTTAGCAAGTTCTCAGTCACAATGAAAAAGTACAGTTAAATATTTAATCAGCAAGATTTGGGTATTCTTTTTCCCCCTTGCAGTATTAGAGAATGGAACAGTGTAGAAATATTATGATAGCAGTTCAATAAACCCTCTACCAGGCACTGAAAATCTGATTTTTCAGAGTATGTATGTAGATGTAGAAGACTCAGTATTCCACTGCTGACCATGCTATGAAATTTAAAAGAAAGCATTCAAGTAACTTCTTAAAGTTACTTCTAGTGTTAGACTGTAAGAATGGTTTCTAAATGTTTCCATGCTGTATATTTAAGATGAGTCATGGGTAAAAAACATGCCAGTAATAATGTAGTTGGATCGGGGAACAACATGAAAACCAAATCCAGAGTGTTCAGCTCTTCAGTCCTTGTCACGATCTGTGAAGAGGATTTCCTCCAAGACAAATTCACTTTTCCAAATCCCTGAAGTAGCACATTATCCAGGTGGGTCAGCTATTTCTGACAAGTTGAATTCAATAAATACTTCCACAGTTCCCATTTAACTTTTTAAAGTTGGTATCCATATTTCCAACAAATCATGGGCGTAATGACTACTTTCCACAGGGTATAAAGGAAGATGTAAGTGTTAAACTCTCAAACTTTACCATATATAGCCATAACATAGCCTGCTAAGAAATGAAGAGAATTCTGCTTTGATGCAGACACCTACACATACTGTGCACCAACACTGAGAAAATTTTAGTTTCCTACAATTACTTGGCTGGTATAGTGTGTTATTTCAACACAGTATATAGCCTCTTACATACAATGGAAGAACTGTTGCAGAACCGGTGTACTGAAGTTTTACATTTAACCAGATTTCATTTATCTGAATGAATGTCAGAAATGGCTTATTCAGATTATATAATATTCTACGTCTAGTAACGAAAAGTCCAGGTTGGAATTCAACAATATAACAACAATATCATCTTTTTTTCCATTTTCTGTCATTCTTAGTTGCTTAGAAAATCAGCAGAGGTGTATTTTACACCTCCACTAACAATAAGGATAGTTTACAACTTATAGCTAAGACGTGCAAAGAGCTGTGACAGGCACATAAAGACACTTGCACATACAATACTTGAGCTATCAGCCCTTAGCCTTTTCGAGTATAGAGAGCATTCAACAGGCACACTTCACAGTCACACAGCCACCATCTCTGGTTGCCACACTTAGAATCACACTCTGCAGTGAGGGGATATGAGGATAGGAGATGGGAAGAGGGCAGGAAGGTTGCAGCACTGTGTTGGGGATGGATACAGTGCGACCCCTGCCCTTACCTACTCTCCCCTCATATATCCTTAGCGCAGAGCGTAATTCTGTGTGCGGCAGACAGAAAACTGTTGTGTGACTGAAGTGTGCTTGTGTGAATGCTATCTATTTTGAAGAAGGCTATTGGCCAATAGCTTAAGTGTTGTATGTGTGTGTGTCTTATCTGTGCCTGTTGCAGCTACAAGTCTTTATAGTGAGTTGTAAACTACCCTTATTATATTGTTGTAATATTCTATATCTATAATTTCTCCTGGATTCCAAAAAAACCTGTTGAACATAGCATTCAAATTCCAAAGACCTTAATTAGAAAAGTTAAATATGGTTGACAAAAAAGTAGAATAAGATGAACAAAGTAGTAAAAGTTTTACATTCAAATATTAAAACAATTTCCTGCAATTATGAGTCATATTTAGACCTGTGTTACAAACTATAACTTTTGTATAGGGTTTACTTTGAAAATTAAAAACTGCCATCCAGTTTATAGGTGGTCTCATTATAGGAAACTGTTTGTTGTAATGTGTTTGCACAAAAAGATTTCACGTCAAGCTTTTTTAAAAGTTTTTTACCAAATAAATGGACACAGGACTTATAGAATGTTGTCACTGACACAGAAGACCATTAAACACAGATACAGAGCACAAAAGGTTCCCTAAGATTAACTTCAAAATCCTTGACAGTTTATGGAGGTAATGAAGTATGAGTGAACTAAAGTATATAAGGACTACCCAGAAACTAACTTTGATTAGGTGTAAAAAAATTTAAAAAGTGAAGTCTTTGATTGTTCAGTGTGTAAATTCACCAAGTATGTTTGGTTTGAACTCTCAAATAATTCTGGAGTTTTTCCACAGGAACAGCAGGGCCAAGTAATGCAGTGCAAAAAGAGGTAATGTGTGAAACAAAAAGAAACATGAGAAATGTTTGAAACCTGAATTGTAAATGATGTCACACATATTCCATACTAATGTGTTTTAATATGAAGACAGACCTATATTTATGTCATCATAACAGAAAAATCCTTTTCATTCAATCAAATAACACCATTAATGCCCAGTACCTTCACCCACAAGATTTGTTCTGTATCTAGCATAAATTTTGTGATTAATTTTAAAATATGTGGTTAGTCCCCTTCTCCTCTCCCGCCCTCCCCTTTGGCCCTAATACTGAATTACAGAATGCATTTCACATTTGGTAGAATTTTAAAATATCAAAAGTGAAATTGAATCGCTGCTATAGCTAATGAATATCAAGCTGGCCACCCCCCTTCCTAGCCCACAGTTACTTCCCACATAAGTACAAATGTTATTTCCAAATAGCCCTTATCATGCCACACAATGATTGTATATATTCAAAAGAAAGAATAGTATATTTCTGTACCAATAAAGTAATTTGAAAACACTTTAGTAGAACAAGAATTGTAACAGTTGATATTTTATAACATATTGTTTAGAAAAAGTGATTCATCTGCTTACTAACTGCATACTGGGAATATTCTCAATCTCTCTCTCTCTCACACATACACACACACACACACACACACACACACACACACACACACACAGAGAGAGAGAGAGAGAGAGAGAGAGAGAGAGAGGAGAGAGAGAGAGAGAGAGAGAGAGAGAGAGAGATATGGGGAGGGCGATTCTTGAACGAGAGTTTTTGAACAGAGGAAATGACAGTTGGAAGAAAGGCCTTATTCCTCATTTTGCCTTAACATGAGCATTACAAAAGGCAGGATAACTATTACAAAAATAACACACACATCAATTTAACGAAGAGACTGTACTGAGTACAACTGTTGGTTGTACATCTACTACAAAGTTCAAAAGCTACGCAACCTGGAATTTCAGAATTTTCAGAATTTTAGTTTTGTTCATTCCTCTGAAGTTCTTTTGGGTGCAATGATACAACTTTTATTTTTAATTATTATTTTTTTCTTCTTTTAGTTTTCTTATTTTTAAAAAATAATAAAAAGGCACAGTACTCAACATTGTGAAGATTGGTTTGAATACCACAGTGCTTTACTGGTTGTTTGTTTGTGAGAGGGGGACCAAACTGCTAAGGGAGGAAAGAAGGAAGAAAGTCTGCATTAGCTCAGGGCCCCATGCTCACCACACACATTTTCATGAAAGAATTGTGAGTGCTTTACTAGGCATGGTCCTTTCTGGAGGTAGTATGTTGTTGCCTTCCTCTGATCAAATTGACTTACCCAGGCAGTTTTAGGGAGACCTTCAGTTTAACGTGGACTACGAACCACAGTCCTATTTGACACTTTTCACATCAGCAACATTGTCAGAGGTGAAAGAAGTGAAAATATTAGGACTTGGCAGGAAACAAACACATGACATTTGAATTCATAGTCTGGCTCTCTATCACTGTGCTATTGAGACACACAATTTTTTTACAACTGCCATAGTATAGTTGCTAATGTTAAATGAAAGTGACAAACTTAACAGACTCATATCTTAAATTAATCAGAAATAATATTAATTAGCATCTTAATTATTAAATTGTTTTGCGGACTTTTTCGTTTAGTATATAACATTATCTCTTGGAAAATAGATTTCAATTTAAAAAGATTGTGAAAATTGCAATAGTTTTTCACATAATTTTTCCAAAATAGTTACTTTCTTTCAAGGATAGAGATTACTGTCTTCTAGTCCTCAACCACTCTTCCATCTATGCTGCACTATGATTGGAGATAGTAGCCAACATTTCACATAGCTTTTCACGAAAGTGACTTAAGTAATTAAATACAGTCTTCTTGAAAAATTTAATAGCTCTTTTAAATCTCTTTTATATTGCATTCATGTCACACTCAAAAGTATTAACAACCCAGTATGTGACAACTAGATAAATTACTTTTCTCCATTCACAAATCATATGTCGGTATCCCCACTTCTCCTTTTCAGTTTCATAAAATCAAATCATCTGCCCAGATCAGAAATATCACAAAGAATCTCCCTAAAAGATGGTTTAGAGGGGTTTCTGTGTACATACAAATTCATTTTCAACATTTTTGGACTGGTGTTCAGACTTTTTCAGGAACAATTCAAGCAAGTTCACAAATGCTGCACTTTATTGAGGCAGAAAGAGACTTTATATGAAACAAGATACTCTTGGAATAATTTTAAAAGTGGCAGTCTTCAGAAACTACATCAACCCCCAAAGCTCCACCATTAATGCATCTGAAAAGGCCTATTACATTCTGTTCCAGTCCTTGGCATACATACATCAAACCTTAATTTAATTTGTAATTAATTATGAACTTAAGTAGTGTTGCATAAACTGATAGTTGCTACAACACCATCACAACATACAATAAGTACTACCCACTCTTAAGTTACAAACAGAGTGTGTGTGTGTGTGTGTGTGTGTGTGTGTGTGTGTGTGTGTGTGTGTGTGTTGATGAAAAATATCATTTGTGGCCAATGTCAAAGTAGTTGTGAGAAACTGTAGACTTTCATTTTTCTAGAAACTTTCTCTCAGTGGACATGGAATGTAAGTGGCTTTGCTGAAATCAACCTCCTGAATTAGTTGGCAAGACAATTTAAGGATAAGCTTCAATTGCAGACTGTTTCTCATTACTAGTGAAGGAGTTTCTTAAAAGCTACTAACATGATCACCTCTCACACAAATATGTAAGAATGATCTTGTTCAGCTAGACAAGGAACATACATACACAAATACATGGGATGTAATGACAGAAGTAATCAGTTGTTTTATATCATTTAAGAAGGGATATGACCCCTTATGTCACACACAATGTGTATATTCTAAGAGAAAAAATGAAATATTGCAAGTCATTACAACTACTTAAGCATTCACAGCTTAGCATGTCTAAAACAGTACTTCAGCATTTGACAATATGAACTTAAATACACCTTTATTTCTTAAGCAGAAATAAGAAACACATTTATGTGGGCATGGCTCCACTCTGATTATCAAGGTGGTGAATAGTGGAAGTTTTTAAGTTAAAAACGAAATGTTAATACATGAGCTCAGTGTATCACGAGTAAAACACCATTATGCAACATTCAACATGCTGTGTTTTCATGGCCAATGAGTTACATTTACACAATGCAATATACAAGCTAGCATGCATACCAATGAACAGCATCACTTTTCAGTTTCCTTAAAGTCCCTAAATGGTGTTGGAACCTTTAGATGATTGATACTGAGTTACATGAGTTATATCCCCAAACAGACAGTAGCGTGCAGAGGTTAGAAGCAGATGGTTGTCAAAAGAATGGAAATCACCTACATCTTGTTATTTATCTGAACCACAAAAACAGCACACAAAGAAATTTGTACTAGACTCTTGTCAAAAGATTACTCTGTCCTGAATACTACATTATACTACTAACAAGGAAAATGCACACAAGTAGCCCCTAAAACAGTATGTTTTGAAACACACTATTTGGAGTCAGAAGCGCAAACAGAAAGTCCGTAATTCAGCAATGAGTCTCAAATATCTGGTCAGGACAATACCCGAATCTTACAACAGCAATGCAGCCTGGACAAAACGTTATTACAAAAATGGAATATGGACTACATATTATGTTGTGATTGGTTGTGGCTTATCAATTGATGCACAACTACTTAGAAAATAATCCCCTTCATTAATTTTGTACTTTGTAGCTTACTTTTGTTAAACTAAAGAAGACTTCCAGTCATTTCTCAGAGTTGTTATTTACCACAGTTTTTGTTATTTACATTCACGATTATTATTCATAGTTTTATCTCTTACTTTTTAAATTTTTTTAAAAATATTTTCAAGTTAAAGAATTAATCAGAAGAAAAGCTGGCCTGTACTAACCTCAGCTCAATATTGCTGATATTCACACCAAAAAGATGAAAGTATATAATCATTTGAACAAACTTTTGCAAATTAAATTTCCTCCCTCCTACCTGATGAAATTTAATTTCCAAAAGCTTGTTCCATGGATTATTATTATTATTATTATTATTATTATTTTGTGTGAATATCGGCAAGATGGAGATAAGGTAAATACTGTTCATCCACTATCTCTTTTGAATAATTTTTTTGTATATTATTGGAAAATTTCTGTTAGATAGATTTTTAAGTTAAATTGTCACATAAATTTAGGAGTACCATAAAGCGTAGAAAATTCTGATGTTTCCATACTTTTGTTTGGTACAGAGTGAAAACCTGCAGACAGCCACTAACAGCTTCATACTTGGTTAAGAAATACTGGCATTGAAGACTGAAGTCACCTAAGATATGGTGATGGGGACGGGGGAAAGAGGAGAGGGAAATGTTCCTGTTGCAAATAAAGATGACTTAAGTTGCCCAGTATCTTTTATCACTCAGCAGCAAAGAATGGCCGTTACAACTAGCATGATGTTATCAACAGGTGAAAGACATTGCCAACTTTGACCACTAAAAAACAGGGCACAGCTCTCTGGTCTCAGATTCAGCAGGCTGACAATGTTTTCCTTAATTTTCTGACCTTTCTTTCAACTATCAGATACAGAGATAAGGAGGGGGGGGGACAGGTATGGCAAAGAAAGAGGTAAAGAATAATGGAAAAAAGAGGCACTGCAAGCTCAGAGCAGGAGGGGGAGAGAGAGAGAGAGAGAGAGAGAGAGAGAGAGAGAGAGAGAGAGAGAGAGAGAGAGAGAGAGAGATTCTATAGGTCCCATTCCTATTCTCCAAGAAATAATAACTTTGTGACTGTTCATTTTTTGAATACCTTATGATGATTAAGATATGCACTGTGTGGTTATTTTAGAAACAGGTATTCATTCACTCTATGACAAAACTATGCAACTGACCAAAAAGTAATGATCACATTCATGTCAGTGTTTGCATTATTTTGTCAACCATCTGTAATAACTACACAGACGATGAAGTTGAGATTTATGTATTGAAATGGGTTTCCCTGTGATTGCTAGTATGGTAAGCAGACTACACACAATTTTCCATAACAGCTCACAATGTAATTTGTTCTTTTACATGTGTAAATTGTAAGTTGTTGAGTAGTGTGAACAGATACAGAACCACAAAAGCTTAAGTACATCAATATAATAAACAGTCACAAAATGTCCCAAATTCAGTCTCTCACATTCTACAAAACACATTACAGTTCTGTTGTAAAATATCAACCATTTACAAAAACAAGATGTTAGAATGCAAGCTGAAGTACCACACAAGGCAGTTTAGAAAACACAGGAGTTAAATTAGAAGGAAAATATTTCACACTGCATTCTGACATCACAAATCAAGAAGAATATAGAAATAGGGTAAAGGGTATGTTGTACTCTCCCTGAAGCAAATAGCATGCAACGTACACTGGGCGGTCTACGCAGCAACGAAATACCCACTTTCGCCATCTGCGCTTGGATGCCCTTTGCCTGGAGTGCTTTCACAGCAGCCTCTGCTGATGCAGGTGATTCAAAATCCACAAACCCATAACCTGCAATCAAGTTCAGAGCAGATACAATTATTCTTTTAATCCTGTATTGATTTCATAGTTACACAAGAACATGAAACTTGTTAATGCAATGGAAGGTAGACAAATTCTTCCACATTTCGCCAATTTCTTGACATTTCTTATAATATCAACGTGTCATTTGCCTCCATGAAAATTTAATTTTCATTTAAGGTGGTCAAACTTCCAATGCCAAGTAAATGTTTTCATTCCCCCCTGTCTTATGTACAATTCTCCATCAGCCAACTCTGCCAGATAGTAATGGCAGTTTATATTACTAGTAAAATGGATCTATCCATACCTGAGGATGTATTTTACACCACTACAGTGAGGGATGGTTCAAAAGCTAATGTATTTCCCACATGAATGTAGAGTAGATGTTGTACAATACTATTTTTCTATATAGAATGATTATCCAAAACATGTTTCACAATTTAGCAAATTTTAGTTTGAATGTAATGAATTACAGCTACTATAATGAGCACCAATATATACTAAAAGAACACTTACTTTAATTTAATATAACAAATCATTACAAAGTTAGATTTACAAATAATATAGAAGTAAACACAGCTTAATACATACAATGAAACAGTGACATAGATATTTTATTCTTGTTGGCAGGGATAAGGGGAGGGGGGAGGATCAGTACAAAATGGCCACTCCATTCAGAATCCCAAATAAAACACCAGCAACTGAGCTGAACTGTCAAACTCATTCTTCTCCTCAGTTCAACAAACCTCACCATCTCAATTTTTAAAATTGTGTAAGTATTACCACCAATAGTTATCAGGTAGCTTCAGTCCTGCTGGTACACAACTAAATGACACAAAAGGTTGAAGATTTAATTTTTCCACAAAATATTTTAATGACTGAGCTACATGTCTTCAGCAGTAGCTATGGACTCTAAACTGGCTGCTTGTTTTTGTACCCATGTGCCACATTACATATTTATTACCAGTACTGGTCATGTGATAATTTTTACATACCCAATATATTTTGGACCAATCAACAAAAGCTGCTATTCTGTTACGTAATGTTAAGAACACCTCACAATCCAAAAAGTGCTATATACAATATTGCATGCCTGAACAGAAAGCATTGTAACAATCAAGAAGGTGTGCAGATGTGCAGTACACATCACTAATCAAACCTACGAAGCAATAAGAGACATTCTTTGTTGTATTTCATGGAACAAAGTACTAAACACCAGTACTGTGGAGCAGGTGGCAACTTCATGAGATAACATAATTACAATATAATAAAACAAAAATGACAGGACACATAATAATGAGAAAAGCGGTTTATATTTAAGCAAAACTTAGGACCCAGCACTCAACAGATCTAAATCTTACAAGCTATCTGGCCTCTGAGTTAATATCACCATGATGAAACTACCACTTTACAGCCAAGAAACGAAAGTGCTCATAAAAACTACATTCTTCTAGTGTGAGATATCTAACTTTGGTCCATACTGTGACCCACTATTAAAAATTATTTCGCTTTGTGGTACAGATATAGAGCACAAGGTAAGATATCACTCAAGACAGAATGACAGATGTCATATTGTTGAGAAGAATGTAATTTTAAACACTGCTCAAAGTGTAGAAATATACCATCCAAGAATAAATAGAATTCCATAAAACTCTGCAGATAAATACACCTCTCTTGACCTCTAATTTTAGGTCACACAAATATAATTATCAGCAAAATTCTATAAGCATATCCAAAATCCTGGAATGATTTTTGCATTCTCATACGAAAGCCTTGTATGTTTTGTTCAGCTTTGACTGAACTTATATCTACTACAATATAATTCTACATAAAACAAAACAAAGACAACCACTCAGACTATAACATACGCACAAGTGAAAGAAAATAGTATTTATACTAGAATATTCTTTCACAGAGATAGATTGGCTGGCCAGTACTTACCTTAATTCTGTCTAGTCAATCACACAAAAATACAAATGAAGGGGAAAAATAGATGGACATCTCCACTTAAAATTCTGTTCCTCATGACCCTTTTCCTTCAATTCAGGCTGAACTACAGAAAATCCTAAAAACCTTACATCTCTTACAAGGTCACACCACTGCCTCCATACAACTTCTCTCTCCACCTGAGCCAGTTTAATTTACCTTATTAACAAGATATAATTTTCAGTGACATTGTTCTGATGATACAAGTAGGGTGCTTTCGTGCCACGTAAATAAGTCTTGTTTCGTGTTCGATCGAAGGTACAATCCAATTCACTCTGAACTTTGATTATGAAGAATTATGTTGAACTTCTTCTGTGTTAGTCGTGTAGAAAATGTTTCTACAGTGTTTATGAACTGATACTTAATATTTGTGCTACACTAAATGTGAACCTCGAACTTTTGTCAAGTTAGGAGTATTCCACGCACAAAATTGTATTATTGATGTGTGGAATGTGCGTACTGGATGTAGTGACTGTAATTGATGATACTTGTGCACTGGCCATAAATGGGGACCATTGGATACTAGTGATTCATTGAAGTGTCAATGAATTATAACTCTACTGGTTGCCTACATTATTTGTAGTACCTTAATTTTGTGCCATGATATTTCAGCCAGCCGTTAACGACAGCGCCAATCCACGAGATTCTATAGGAGGCAATGAATTACAACCCAGGCATTGTCACACCTGGCTTTGTATAGATTCATAGTTGACATCTTAGTGGTCTGGACTCTGGTAAAGAAACTCCTCTGAACTTTCTTCAAGACCTCAACTACTTTCCTAAACTAAAATTCACCTGGTCATTCTCCAAAACTCAGGCCACCATTGTTGATGTTGGCCTTCACCTTTTTGAGTCCCAAAGCCACACTTAGTTCACATTAAACTCACAAATGAACAATAGTACCTCCGCTTTCACAGCTGCCATCCATTCCATATTAAATGATCCCTTCCCTACAGCCTAGGCATCCTACACTAAAAACCTATCCAATTCTTTCCTCTCCCGCAACTACCCTACAGACCTTGTCCACAAACATATCTTCCAAACAGTCTTTTCCTCTCCTTCCAGCAACAATGTTGCTAACCCCAGACCATCCAGAAACATCCCCATAGTCACCTAGTACTATGTCAGGTTGGGATGCCTCAACAAATTGCTCTGTCATGACTATGACTTCCTCAATTCATGGTCTGAAATGAGATCATCACTCTAAAGAATCCTCACCACACAACCTAGAGTAGCCGACTTCCCAAATTCTGCAACATCCTCATCAAACCTTACATCATCTCCAAACCACATTCCCTACCTAATAGTTCCTAACCCTGTAACCGATCCCACTGCAAAACATGTTCAATGCATCCTCATACAACCATATACTCCAGCCCTACCGCAGGAAAAACCTACCCAATTCAAGGCAGGACCATATGCGAAACAATGCATGTCATTTACCAACTGACAAACTGTCACTGTGCAGCCTTTTATGTTGGTATGACCACCAACATGGTCAGTCACCCTAGGGAGGGGGGCAGGGGGGCTCCCAATATCCCATGGCAGAGCATGCCCTCCAACATGGCTCCAGTGATCTTGGGATGTGTTACACCACACATGCCATCTGGATACTACCACCTGGCACCAGTCCCTCAGAGCTACAGAAATGGGAACTTGCCTTCCAACATATCCCCTCCTACTGACCTAAATTTACTCTAACCTCTCCCCTGTCCCCCTTTCAGCATTATTTGGTTCACTTCTCTTTAATGCTTGATCTATCCTCTTTGGTTATCTATTCTCTTGGATTACTATTGGCATGGCTCAGTATTTTTCATACAGTATAAGTGACTTCCACACATCACCCATTACCCCTCATGGCCTAGGTCATGAGTAACCTTTCCCTTCTGTTCCCTTTTTCTTCTGTCCTCTCCTACCTGACGAAAGAACACAGTTAGAAATGATGGTGTCCTACTATTTTCTTCTCCATTTCATTTCATTCATTCATTCATTCATTCATTCGTTTGTGTGTGTGTCTGTGTGTGTGTGTGTGTGTGAGAGAGAGAGAGAGAGAGAGAGAGAGAGAGAGAGAGAGAGAGAGAGAGAGAGAGAGAGACTATTAGCTGTACATAATTAAGTTAAGTACTGACCAGCAAATCTATCTCTTTTAAAGAATATTTTAGCAAATCAGTGTAGTATTTCCTTCAGTTATCAGTATTTATACTAGCCAAACACACTATTTTGTGGCCACAACAAGATAAGTGTGTGGGGGAGGATGCATCAAGCAATACAGAGGTGGTTGCTTAGAGAACAGCTTTCTTTCAACAAAAATGTATCTTCTGCTGCTGTTATATTGTAACTAATACATCACATGGTACAATATATTCTAACAATAGAATAATAGAGGATAGACAACATATATCACCATAAAGATGATCACTGATCTGCAAACACACACACACACACACACACACACACACACACACACACACACACACACACAAATCTATATAAGGAAACTTTCCTGGTGGAATAAATGTGTATAGAAATAGAAATCCAATAACTTACCCAAAGCACAGGCCCGTAGATAGACACAAAAACGCAAAACACACACAAACATTAAAGCTTTCGCAACCGTTGGCTGCTTCAGCAGGAAAAGAGGAAGCAAGGAGGGGAAAAAGAGAAGGATGCGGGTTTTAAGGGAGTGGAAGAGGAATCATTCCAATCCCGGGAGAGGAAGGACTTACCTTAGGGGAAAAAGGAAAGACAAACAAGCACCCCCCCCACCACCACACACACACACACACACACACACACACACACACACACACACACTTGTAGCAAATGTCTGCCTTAATCCGTTCTCACACGGGACGTGTTATCCCAACGTGGTGCACACCAGATGTGCTGTCTACCTAGCTACAGCACACACTGAAATGACCCACTACATCCCACGGAATGTACTGCTCATTGTGATTTGGTCTGTGACTGCAGCACTCTCCAGAACCCATTGCAGGCTGGCACGTAGATCATTGTGTTCACAAAGATGGATGTGTGCAAAATTACACCGTAACTGTTAGCGAACACTGGAACAAAACTGAATATTGTAGCTTTCTTATGCTTTCACGTTGCAAGCGATACTCTTCCAGAAATTGAATTTTTTCTTCTTTTACATTAACTGATAGCATTTGATAATGGTAAAATATGTATGACCAAATCACTTTTGGCAAAATATCATTAAAAAAACTGTAAACGGTGAAATCCATCATCTGTGCCAGCTCCACTTGTATTGCTCTCTTATATTACTATTTTTCACTATGTACATATTCTGCATATCCAAATGTTTACTTTGGCATTTCTTAGAAGATAATATGTTCTGCCTGCTACATTCTACTTGTTCATATACACGGAACAACGCCTCAGCTTGTCAATGTTAATTGTGATAATTTTTGCTTTTATTATTGTACTTGAACACACTTGCTCGTTTACTTCATCTGCTTCCATAATCACACTCTCTCTGCACTGTGAAACTGAACTAGTCCAGCCCTGTACTGAGCTGCAACAGAGTTCAAACACCATGGCGAAAACTGAATGACGTAGGGTACTGTCTCAAAATTTATTGGTACCTGTGCCCCTGCACGAAAAACTCAACACGATCTCACGTGTTTGTAGTGAGTAATGTCAAATACTGGGTATTATAATTCTATTAAATTAACAAATAAATTACATAAACCTTAATTAAACCAAATCATTAAAAAGATTATCTCTGAGAGTGTATATGCAAACCTGTTATTTACATCTCTTTTCCTCCATAGCTCGTAACATTAACCACCATGCTAATCCGTTGTCTTAAAAAGAAATAACAATGAATATCGGATATTACATTTAAATTAATAAGAAAGAACCAGAAACATTAAGCAAACAAAAAAGGAAAAAAATTTATTGAAGTATGGGGTCGCGAACCTGGATTACTCGCAACTTCTGGTCCATAGCTTGCGGCGCTACCATCTACGCTATTTCTCCTTGGTGCATTATTCGCCCTATTTGGGATATACTATTTACATAAAACATGTTGCAATATCTTATTTATCTGTGTCAAAGTACCATAAAGACGCTCCTTTGATAGAATGGCATTGAACCATAGCATAGGAACAATATTGTTTCACGGTATACAAATTATAACACTGAAAACGTTAAATACGATATCCTTTAAAGCTATGAATATATAGATTCCAATAATTTATTGTAACAAATCATATGCTAAATGACGCGTTTTCAAAAGATCTTCAATTTTCTGGTGCTTTAAAAAGATTATACTTATACATTGTACGCTAAAACGAAAGAAGGCATGAAATGCGAAGTTCCATTTGCAATATGGCAGATCAAAAGTTCTGCTTTTCCTTGGCCACATTCCACTCCACGAAGCAAAAATCTAACATGCCAGATCCTTCAAACCACGCTTCGCAGGGCAGTCGAACGTGGAATCCCACGCTGCAACGGTACCACGTTCTCCTCCAAGTGCATTTCCACGTCTTGTGAGAGGACGGCATTAGTGTTTTGGCGCGCGCGCTTGTTTAACTTTCCTTCTCCCCCCTCACCCCCCCCCCCTTAAGGTAAGTCCTTCGACTCCCGGGATTGGAATGACTCCTCCTCCACTCTCTTAAAACCCGCATACTTCCCTTTTTCCCTCCTTCCTTCCTTCCTCTTTTCCTGATGAAGCGGCCAACGGTTGTGAAAGCTTGAATGTTTCTGTGTGTTTTTATTTCTGTTTTTGTGTCTATCTATAAGCTTATGCTTTGGGTAAGTTATATATTTTACACACACAGTTTTAAAGTCAGCTATAAATGGTAATTCTATAATAAATAGAAAATTGTTGCAGTTTGCTTCTGGCAAGTGACAAAGTATTTACAGAGCAGCTTTGTAAAAATTTTAGATTATTAAAGCAAGAAACTGGGCTTATTCATAAGTGAAATCTTTTAAAGATATTATTACATACAAAACAGTGAGCAAAAGGTTTGACAACAACATGTACATTAATGTGGCTATAGTTTCTAGAATTAACCAATTCCAGTGCAAATTTTACTGATTTTGAACAAAAATATTTCTTTCCACATTTCTATACACCATGACTGGAATAAATTATATTTGTTAGTGTTTTTGTGGTTTTTGGAGGGAAATCTGGGGTGACTCCACATTGCATCATTGGGCAGGTTACGATTCTTTACTGTAACTGAAATAATTTTCAAACTGTTTACGAATCATTTAGACATCTGACATTTCTTAATGAAATTTTCAAAATCCTTTGTTTCCTTCACCCTGATATAATATTTTGAAAGACTTGCTATATTCTCTAAATTAGACATCAAACACAATAAATATTTTGTCAATGCACTGTAGTCTAATGCTGTTTCCTCTAAGCAATGGTAGCCAGCGTAATCACAATGAATATTGGAAAGTCTTGTAATTTTTTTTATAATCTTTGGACAAATGGTTGGGCTTAGAGAAAATGATAAGGATGATGATGCCATATGGCACCAATTGGGCTGGAAGCAACACCACCTAGAAGACAAGGCCTCAAAACTGGCCATGTCTACGTCACACCAAGAGGCAGCGTCTGCCAGCTGACTGGTTGCCCGCTGGGGAACGCCCACCACCTCGCAGTGAGTGGCCAGTCACATTGTGTTCACCGCCTCTCAGTGTGACATAGACACAGCCAGTTGCAGTGGCAGTGCTAGACAAAACTGGGCGTCGGCGAACTCGTCTTTGCGAGGCCCCTTTAATTTTTTCAGTAAGGAAGAAAATGTTAAATAAAATGAGCTGGACTATACACCAATAATCATAAAAAAATTATTAGTATAATATACAAGTACTATTGCAATGGCAAAAATTACAATAAACAAAAACAAATTAGAGAAACTTTTCGGCTTTTCGTCTCACTGCATTTTTTTAAGAACATATCTTAATTATTACCAGCCGCTATTTCGGCTTCAATTGATAGTATTGACAATGCAGATAGTCTTTCTTCATTCATTGTACCTTTCAAGTTAGTCTTTTGTGAAGCTTCTCTTGGCCTGACTGGAACTGTGAGCATGATTCTGATTGTTATATAAATATTTGGATATAATTCTTCCAAGTTGTTTTCTAACATGTACTGAAGAAGTTGTTTTGCAAGTATTTAACTGAAAATTGCATCACTGCTGCACTCATACGGAAATAAATACAGACAACTAAATAGCTGCCGGCCGGGAATGACCGAGTGCACTAAGCCATCATATCACAGTGAGCGAGATTGCTCTCGTCGGGGGTCGAATCCCACCCTTGGGTATGGATGTTGTGTTCGTCCTTTCGTTAGGCTAGTGTAAATTAGATGTAGGTCGTCGCTACAGTTGAAAAGCGCCGTTAAACATCAAACATAAAAAAGGAAACAAAAGCTGAAATTTTGACAATGTTTTGCGAGGCCCCCACAGGCGCGAGGCTGTCGGCGGTTGCCGACGTCGCCGACGCCTAGCGCCGCCACTGGCCAGTTGTAAGGCCTTGTCTTCTAGGTGGTGTTGCTGGAAGGGGTTAAACAGAAGCATAACTCATATGGAAAAGAAACATTTGTAGCCTTTTCTGCCATGTTATTCAATCTGAACAAATATAAAACTGAACAAAACGAAGGAGAAATTTTGGATAGCAAGTTCAAGAAAAATAAATAAATCTTTAATGGGTGATGATGACATTGAAGTTCTGTCCAAGATAGTAATGGACTTTACTCACCAGGCGAAGGAGCACAGGTGGTGATAGTAGCACAAACAACACACACACACACACACACACACACACACACACACACACACACACGCGCGCGCGCGCGCGCAAGCTTTCGCAACCCAGTTGCTTCTTTAGGCAGAATAGGGAAGGAGAGGGAAAAGGAAAGGATGAGGGTTTTAAGGAAGTGGATAAGGAGTCATTCCAATCCCGGGAGAGGAAAGACTTACCTTGGGGGGAAAAAAGGAAGGTAAGCAAATACACATACACTCTCACCCATATACACACGCAAACACACCTAAGCAGACATATTGTGTATATGTGTGTGTGTGTGTGTGTGTGTGTGTGTGTGTGTGTGTTTGTTGACCTTCCTTTTTTTCCCCCCAAGGTAAGTCTTTCCTCTCCCGGGATTGGAATGACTCTTTACCCACTCCCTTAAAACCCTCATCCTTTCCTTTTCCCTCTCCTTCCCTATTCTACCTGAAGAATCAACTGGGTTGTGAAAGCTTGCTTTTGTGTGTGTTTGTGTTTGCTGTATTTATGTTTGCTGTCACTACCGGTGCTCCTTCGCCTGGTAAGTAAACATCTATTTTTTATATATATATATTTTTCCTGCTAGGGAGTTTTCCTCTATAATCTTTGTAGATAAATTAAGCTAGACATATAAAGAAAGCATTAGTGACAGTAGAATCTATGTGTAATTTGTTCCGGACATCACAGTGTTTGGAGTTACATATGAAAATAATATTCGAGTACATGACCGAAAGTGACACTAGCCAGCCTCATGTGACAGTTATCCTCATGGCTTCTAATTATAGAAATGACAAAGCAAGCACTAAAACAATCCACTTGTCATATGCCTCATACATTGTGTATATGATAGGCAAACAAGACTGTTAATGTAGCTGAATTTTTAACAATATCTTTACTGAAACTTCCTGGCAAATAAAACTGTTTGCTGGACCTGGTCTTGAACAAGGTACCTTTGACTTTCTTGGGCAAGTGCTCTACCAACTGAGCAACCTTGGCACACCTCACAACCCATGCTCACAGCCTTACTTCCCCCAATACCTCACCATCTACCTTCTGAACTTGATAGAAGTTCTCCTGTGAACTTTGTAGGACTAGCTCTCCTGGAATAATGGGTATTATCAGGACATGGCTCAGCCACAATCTAGGCTATGTTTCCAGAATCATATTTACACTCTGCAACTGAGTGTGTGCTGATAAAACGTCTTGGCAGGCCCAGCAAAAGGTCCTGTGTTTTAATCCCAGTTTGGCAAACAGTTTTTACCTGCCAGGAAGTTTGATATCAGAGGACACTCCACTCCAGGATGAAAATATCATTTTGGAGACAGCATCTACACTATGGCTAAGCCACATATCCACAATATTCCTTCTTTCAGGAGTGATAGTTCTGTAAGGTTCAAGGGAGAACTTCTGTGAAGTTTGGAATGTAGGAGACAACGTACTGGAAGTAGTAAAGGTGTGAAGATTGACCATGAAACATCAGTAGAGTATCTTCCCATGCAAGTCAAAGGTCCTGTGTTCAAATTCTGATCTGGCATACAATTTTACTCCAACAGTAAGTTTCATATCAATGCACACACTACTGCATAGTCAAAACATAATTCTGGAAGTATTTTGTTCAAAGCATCAACTATATGGCAAGTTGTTCCCTTTACGCCTTATAATATTCAATATAAACATTGTAAGAAGTAAAGGTAACCAATATGAAATACCAAGTGTAACTTTATTGAAATGTTTCAGTTTTCATCGTCTTATAAATATTGAACCAAGTATGTAGGTAGGTGGTGACAGGCAGATTTAGCTTAATGTGAGGCTGTCAACAGGAATATACTATACAACTCTAAGTGTGTTCTATCAATTTTCAAATAATAATTAATTAAATTTTTGTATGCACATTCTTTGTAATAGTAATAGCTGCAGTCGACACACAATATATGAACAAATATAATTAATTTTCAATAAGATAATAAAATACGTAAAATATTTACTCACCAATTGATGGCAGGAATGAACACATCATAAAAAGCAAAAATTTTTAGAGCCAGGGAGTTTTCAGGCAAAAAGGTGGAAGGGGATGAAAGAGGGATGAAGCAAAGAGACTAGCAAAATTTAAGAAATGAGTATATTTATGAAATAGCTACCCACACCCCTGCAACACCGGAGATTTGCCAGGTGGGATGAGAGAAACATGGCTTGTTGGGGGTTGCACTCTTAAGATTTGAAAACCCGAGAGCCTGGTAGTGGAAGATCGGACAGTAAATTACTGTATGGTGACAATTTACAGTGTTGATATATTTATCAATTTTTTTCACGTCACCATTTGGTAGAACATCTATACATTATACAGTGACGCAAGGTGAAATCCGCTAAGGCGAAAAAATATTGATAAATATAGGGCAGTAAGCCAGACAACTACCAATACCAGTGCTGTAACTAGCAAAATATATACTATAAAAAGAAGACACTGCACACTTCCTACAGCCCAGCCAAACTGAACAGATTGGTTTGTTTTGTACGGCTTTGATAAAAACCATTTTTTTTTCAGAGGAAATTAGTGAGAAAACCACACAAAACTATGATTTTTTGATACAAAAACACTAGTTGTAGGGATGGCCACAGCTATACTTTCTATTAATTGCAAAGCCTCAACATTTTTACTGTATGTTCTTACAATGATATTCTGTAATTTTTTTGATATCATTATCAGTTATCAAAATCCACAAAATAACAAAAACCAGTTTTTAGTCATTTTTGCACCTTGAACTGCACATATCTAAATAATTAACCATAGCAATTGGCACGACTGTTAATGATACAGTATGTAATTAAACAACATAGTAAGGACAGTTTACAACTCACCGGATAGAAGTAATGACAAGCAATGACAGGCACATAAAAAAGACACACACATAAAACGCACAAGTTTTTGGCCGTGGCCTTCTTCAGAATATAAACATTCACGCAAGCACACATCACACAACCATCATCTCCAACTGCCGCACTCCAAATCACGCCCTGTGGTGTGGAAATATGGGAGGAGAGCAGAGGTAGAGGGTGGACTAAGATGCAGTTTAGGAATGGAGTGGGGAGGTGGGTGATGGGAGGAAGGCAAAACAAAACAAATACATGTGTGTGGGAAGGGCCGGCACAAGCCTAACTGCCGCCCCATGTGAGTTGAAAAATTACCGCCCCCTCATTAAAAAAAGAAAAAACAACTTTTATGTTAATGTCAGTCCACTTTTTCAGTGACAGCTCAGCTGTCACATGTTTTCATAACAAAAAAATACGTCTGATAGTTATATAAGAGACATAGAGATATATAAGTAGGCCTAATATACAAACGGGAAACAGTTTGAGGATATCCCAAAAAGTTCTTAACTGGATTATTACAATGTTTTACACCACACACTGATGAACACTCAGGACATGGGTTGTATATTTAAAAAAAGGGAAAAAAAGAAAAAATTATAATGTTTTTCTGAAATGCCTACTAGAAATTTGGAGAACTCGTTCAGGAGAGTTAAGTACATATTTTGATAAGAACCTGACATCCAGAAATGTCACCTAGTTACACTATGATAATGAGCATCTTTGTCACTGTTAAACAACTCTCTTTTACTGTAAGCCCTTTGCTTTCCATATTTTTGAGAGGAGGCAGTATGGACAAAAGAAAGGGGGGGGGGAGGGAGAGAGAGAGAGAGAGAGAGAGAGAGAGAGAGAGAGAGATGTACTAAACATGTATTCTACAATGAATACCTAAGAGCTATGAGCGCTTGACCAGTAAAGAGGTATCTAAACAGTAGACAACCAAATATGAAGATGTGCTTGAAGGTCTAAGGTTTTAGAGCCCATGTATACCAGATATTTTGTTCTTGTTTAGGCCCATATTACGTCCGTCTAAAACACAGAAAGCAAAGGATCTGCAGTTGTGCAGATTTGTGTCACAGTGTTAAAAAGTAAAGAAATGCTCATAGCTTCAATGCATGACATTCCTGGACATAGGTCACTTATCAAATTATTATGTATTCATTGCCCTGTACAAGTGCACAAAGTCTGTAATGGGCATTTCTGAAATCCCTGTACATGAGTTAAGAGTAGTTACCACAAATCTGGACAAGTTCTTGATCAATTTATTTTGAATTTTGCATCATACTGTACTGAACATTCAGTCATTAAGAGACATAGAGGCAGGAAGAAGTTCTGCACAGTGAAGTGAGGGAAGGAGGACATGATTAGAGAGGGGGAGGGGGAGAAGAAAGGCTGAAATATTGGTGTTTCTTGAGCTTGTCACCTCAACAAACTGTATTCTATATTGGTTGTACAGTAAATAAAATTTTATTTCTGTTATCCAAAATATCTAATATTGGTTTGTTAAAATCAGCTTTAATCCCTATTTCTAGTTGCACCTTAGGCATTAATATGACTTTTCTTCAATCTTGGCATACAACAACGAAAAAAGCGTTACACTAAAGTGCGTCCCTATGAGAGAATCGGTCTTCATGGGGTCACTGTGACTCAAAACTACAAATTTTCATCACTTTCTTCCTAACTCTCAATTCCGGATGTAGAGTGTAGCAAAAACTATGAGATTCATAGTAGCTTCCATAGATATAAGGAGATGATTTCTTGTGACTGTAAGCAAATGCATTGACATTCTTATCAATTTTCTTAATTCTTTGTTTTATAATGCTGAAATTAAGAACATAATGAAACGTAAATAGAAAAATATTAACATGTTGCACCGCACTTGCTCATAAAAAAGAACATACACTCGGATGAATGTCATCTTTATCACGAATTAGCTCTTTCATGTCTGATTATTCAGTAAATGCTGAAAGACTAACCTCCATTGCCATATCACTTCACTTTTTTCAGCTATTAGGGAATATGCATGCTTATTTACCACCCTGCCACTTTTTCAAATAATAGAAGAAATATTTCCCGTCTTCAACCTTGAAGAAGAAAAAGTCTAACTTATGAGCAATGTAAATGAGCAATACTAATTGTATTTGTACTTGACATGAAAAACACCTATTACATCAATGCAAATTATTGCTTAAAATCTCAAGACAACTAACTGTGACACACCTCTTTTTCCAATATTAGGAAAAAGCAATAAAATTTTGTCTGATCGGTCTTGACACCATCTGCCAAATGTCAATACGAATTCTGTATTTTTCAATCATAAATAAAGCAAGAATGCCTAGATTTGTTCTTTTGAAAATAAATGTAACGCTTGAAATAGCTTTCATAGTCAGTGATGACAAACACTACAATGTCTACATCCAGCACAAAAAATTTGTTGTTACAAAATTCCCCTCAACTCCTCTCCTTAGCCCTGACAAACAGGGACGTCTCTGCCAATGCCTGTGTGTGGTGCCACCCCACTGATGTGCCACCCCGTGCGGCCACAAGTTTCACACGTGCCTTGCGCCGGCCCTGCGTGTGGGGCCTTACACAGGGATATGAACCGTGTGGCAGTGGGTTGGGTTTTGGGGTGGCACTAGGATGTTATGGAGGTTGGGAGGGTGACGGAACACCATTTCAGGTTGGGTGGGGAGGATCTTGGGCAGGATGGGGTGGGAACAGAGGGGAAGGAGGGGGGGGGGGCAGGATGATTGTGTCACAGTGGTGGGGATGGTTACAGCACAGCCTACAGATCATGTATGCATTAGATAGGAGGTTCCACCACTGTAGTTATGTCAGCAGAAAAAAGGAGAGCCATCCACAACCT
Organism: Locusta migratoria; assembly: GCA_026315105.1. NCBI lineage: Eukaryota > Metazoa > Arthropoda > Insecta > Orthoptera > Acrididae > Locusta > Locusta migratoria. The sequence goes on along the minus strand of CM048746.1, from coordinate 467,962,949 downwards.
CAAATCCAATCCCAACATAATCACAGTCCCTGCAGATAAAAGTTCCACCACTGTAGTTATGATTCAGTAACTACCTGGCAGGAGGATTCTGCCAACATTCTGACTCTTCCACCTACACATTGTGCCAGAATGACTCCATGCTGAAAGTCCAACAAGACCTCCAAATTCCTGTTAAAATCATATGACCACTCCCAGGAGCTCTCTCCTGAAACGATGTCCCTCCTCTCCCCACCAGCTCCCCCACACACCAATCTTCTATATGCTCCCCAAAATCCACAAAGCAAATAATCCTAGACACCCAATTACGGCTGGTTACTGTGCTCCTACTGAAATAATTTCAGCCCTTGTTGACTAACACCTTAAATCAATTATCCAAATTGTCATGTATACCCACCACTTCCTTCACCAACTCTCTATCATCCCCACTCCTTCACCCCCTGGAACCTTACTTGTCACATAGGATGCCATCTCCCTATACATCCAGACCCCACATGCCCAAGGCCTTGCCACTCTCTAACACTACCTCTACAACGTCCCTCAGAATTCAAGCCCAGTACCTCATCGCTCATAAACATCACCAACTTTATCTTAACTAACAACTACTTTTCCTTTGAGGGTAAAGTTTACCAATAAATCTGTGGCACAGTCATGGGCACCCACATCACACCCTTCTATCCAACCAGTTTTTGGGCTATCTGGATGAATCCCCCTGGCAGCCCAAAAACCCAAACCTCTGGCCTGGTTCAAGTTTACTGATGATATTTTCATGATCTGGACTCAGGGCCAGGACACCTTCCTTCAAAGCCTCAGCTGCTCCTCCTACAACTGATTCACTTGGTCTTCCTCAACCTACCATGCCACATTACTGGATGTCAACCTCCACCTCACTAATAGCTCCATCCACACTTCTGGCCACCCCTGGATGGCATATTTGCAGTGACAAGAACTCCCTTCTCAATGTGCTGAAGGTCTCACAAAGGCCTTTACAGACAGAAAATACCCTATATACCTTGTCTGCAATCAGATCTCTCATGCCATATCACACCACATCCCAAATCCTCCCTCTACCACCAGTTCCCATCCACAAAAGAGCACTCCCCTTGTCACCCAGTACTTCCCTGAACTCTAACAACTAAATTGCATCCTTCACCAAGGTTTTCATTTTCTATTCTCATGCCCAGAAATGAGAGACATCCCTCACAACATCCTTCCTACCTACCCTAAAGGGGTGTTCTGTCACCCTTCCAACCTCCATAACATCCTATTTCATCCCTCTGCAACCCCGAAATTAAACCCACTATCACAGGGACCATTTCCCTGTGGAAAGCCCCTCGGAAAGATCTGTCCCGTCCACCCACCCAGCACTTCCTATTTCAGTCCTGTCACAGGCTTATCCTACCCAATCAGAGGCCACACCACCCGTGAAAACAGCCTTGTAATTTGCCAACTGTGCTGCAGTCTATATTGGCATGACCACTAACCAACTGTCCATTAGGTTGAAACAAGGTTAGACCAAAGTTAGACCACCCTGCGGCACAACATGCAGCATGACATATGCTCCATTTCAACGACTGCTTCACAACCCAGGCCATATGGATCCTCCGACACGCCACTAGTTTTTCTGAACTCTCGCACACATATGTGTTTGTTCTGTTTTGCCTTCCTTCCCTGACCCACCTCCCCACTCCATTCTAAGCTGCATTTCATTTTACCCATCTAATACGTATGTGCTCTGTAGGCTGTGCTGTAATCATCCCTGCCACCATGACACAACCTGCCTTTTCCCCCCCTCCACTCCCCTCCCATATTTCCACACAACTGAGCATGATTCGGAGTTTGACAGCCAGAGATGATGGTTGTGTGACTGTGTCATGTGATTGTGTGAATGTTCTATATTCTGAAGAAGGCCATATCTGAACTTAAGTGTTATATGTTTTTATGTGCCTGTCACAGCTCATTGTTATGTCTTTGCAGTGAGTTGTAACTTGTCTTCATTATATTGTTTAACTGCAACCTTGAGTTTCCATTATTTGTTACATTCTGTAGAGATTTATATAGAAATGCAAGGTTTTTGTGTTTTGAAAATGTTATCCAGTATGAAGGCAGACTTGACAAACCACTGTGTTTTCATATCAGAAGTGAAAACTGGGCTGAGACAATGACATTCTGTCCACAACAAAATTAACTATCTGATATTCAGAAATCTGCTTGGCAAATTAATTTTATTTTTGCATACCATATAGTTTAATATCATCACAGGATGATTCATTACAGTTGCTGCACAGTATCAAATTAAAGTAAGTATTGTAATATTTGAAAGCATTTCTAGAGGTAAAAATTACATTGCATAGACCAGGCTTGGACAATGTTTCGTGACCACTGGGCTGGATTCACTTAAAACTCTTAGGACGTACTGTCATAGGGAGTAACGCACTAATATGAATCACACCCTTTTCTGTCATGACATGTGAAGGAACTACATCTCAAAACCATAAGGTTTTGAACATACTTTCATTATATGTCCATCCCATTTCATTTGCTTCCACTTATTAAATTATCTTGAACATTGAAATCACTCAATAGAGGAAAAGCAGCTGGACCCGATGGGGTACCAATTGATTTTACATGGAGTACACAATAGAAATTGTCACCCTCGTAGCAGTAGTGTACTGAAGGTCTCTAGAGAAGAAGTAGTGAAGTTTTCCTAAGGATTTGAAAAGAAGCACAGGTCATTCTTACTTTCAAGAAGGATGGTCCATCAGATGCACAAATTTATAGGCCTATATGTCCAAAACCAGTCAGTTGCAGAATTTTTGAATATGTTTCATGTTTGAGTATTATGACATTTCCGAAGACTAGAAACCACCTCTGTAGAAATCAACATGATTTCCAAAAGCAATAATTGTGAGAAACCCAACTCAAGCCATTTATCCATAAGACCCAGAAGGCAATAGATACAGGTTCCTAGGCAGATGCCGTGTTTCTTAACTTCCACAAGACATTTAGTACCACTCCACATCATCACCTGATGAACAAAGTGTAGACCAACTGAACGACTGGATTCAGGCGTTTCTAGCTAACAGAATGCAGCACATCATTCTCAATGGAGACAAGCCTTCAGAGATGAAAGTGATTTCTGGCATGCCCCAGGGGAGTGTTATAAGATTGTTGATTTTCACAGTATATAAAAATGACCTTACATATAACATTGTAAGTTTGATAGCTGTAGTTTACCAAGATACGACACAGCCTCAGTCCTCATTCCACTTGCCTCACAAAAATTATGGAATGAGAACACAATCATGCTTTTTGTAATGAAAGAGAATAGCAGAAACTGTCGAAGTGAGAAGAGAGAATCTCACTGGGAGAGAAAAAGAGTGTAGATGATGATTGTGGGAGAGAGAGACAGTGGTGGTAAAAAAAAAGATAAATGAATGGAAATAGTAGCAGCGGGACTAAAAGACAGTGGAGACAAGAGAAGGAAAATGAGGGGTTAATAGAGACCATACATGAGCTGTGAGGGTCTGAATTCCCCAGATAAGAAAACTTTAACACAAAACTTTTGACCCCTTCTGCCCATTCCGTATACTAACATGTTGAAGTTACAAGCCTTAACAAAACATCCATTCAGAGACGTGTAGACAGGAGACAGTCATGATTAAAAAGTGAGTGTGAGGCAACCAAAGACTACTACACTGCTGTTGATAGGGCCAGGTGGCCCCCTACAGTAGGTTCTATTACTTCTTTCGCTCCAGTGAGAAGCCACACACATAGGAACATTATGTTCCGAAGTGCAAAAGTCCAGCAGATAGAGTTTTACGATTCAAGACAAAGTGCCATGCAATAGTGCTTCAAGACTTATTCTCATGATAGCAATGGAACTTTGGAAGTTTCAATGCCTGATGTTTGGATTATATCAGTATCATTGTACAAGTACAATGCTTACATTTAGTGTAACTTATTTCACGCATGACTTACTAAAACTGTGGGACCTTCCTGTTAAGGGCACCTAACATCATCTTACCATATAACACCTCCATAACACAGTGGTGGGGGGGAGAGAGAGAGAGAGAGAGAGAGAGAGAGAGAGAGAGAGAGAGAGAGATTAGCAGAGGATGAAGCAGTAATACGGAGGACTGACAGAGATGAAGCCAGTGACAATGGACAATGAGATAGGCAGACGGGAGAGTGGTCAATGGCATAAAAGAGAACACCAACGAAGAGAGAGAAACTATGTTTGAAAAAATCACTATGAGGAGAAGCAGGGCAAAAGGATTTAGCATGTTGTGTGTTAAAGAGCACAAGTATGTTTGAATGCCAAAAAAATTTTTGATGGAAGTGGAAGATTAGATTAGATTATTACTTGTTCCATAGATCATGAATATGATACTTCGGAATGAGTGGAACGTGTCAGGAGGACTGAGGCAGATTGTTCTCTACTTTTCTGTGACAAGATGATTTCCCACCTTTTGCCTGGGTTTCTACATTGGTATGACAACCAGAACACTATTAATTAGGCAGAAAGGGCATAGATGAATGCTGTGTTCTGACAATCCTGTGGCAACTGATAATCTAAAACATGACAGTCATGATCTATACACATTTCACCAAATGTGCCATGTTGATTCCCCCACCAACATCAGCTTCTCCGAAGTCTGCACATGGGAACTGGTGTTAAAGCATGAACTTGGTTCTTGCCACCCACCTGGTCTAAACTCTAATAAATTTCTTTGGTTTCAACAGTTCCTTTCAATAACTACTCCATTTCCTACCTGTAAGCTCTCAGGTTTTCACATCATCTAGTTTAGTTCCCAAAAACCAGTCTTCCATACTCCTGCCAACACAAGGTGCCACTAGCCCAGACAGCTTTTGGATTTTTGTACTGGATAAGGTGTCTTTTCTAAAAGTCATCAGAGGTATTTTCTCGGGTGTTTTTGCAGATATTCAAGATTTTGTTCTAGCTGTGCATAGTGTGTCTTCTATTACAAAAATAAAAAATATTTAAAATTAAAACTACTGAATGAGAATGTCAAATTCCTCTTTAAAAATCTTTTATGCGTTTAACAGGTAACAAGCCAATGCTTTCTGTCGGTATTTGTTTGCACTGACTCCAACTACACACTGCCGAAACAAAACTGCAAATCTGTAAAAACACTGGAGACGATGTACCTGATGACTCCTACAGGAAGCCCAATGTAAGTAGTTCACAACTGTTTCTTGACTAGATTTCTTATTCACTAGACTATGTTATACAGTTAATGAATACACAAGAGATAGCAATACAAGGTTATGTAACAACTTTTGAAACTGATAGGTTTATTGACCATCTCTTATCATTCAGTTTCTCCAAATTTGTGTGCAAGTTGGATGAAGGTATAGGTAAAGAGGGGCTGTGGGTATGCAAACAAGAACTATAGAAGAAATAACAGTAAACTTTACATTTATAAGTTTAAAATATTGCAGTGCTATATAATTAGGCATTAAACATTTAGAATCAGTGGACAATATGTCAAATGCTGCAGTCAAACCACATTATCAAGCAGTTCTTAACTGTGTTACACAAATTAATTAACTCTTTATTGGCTTTTGCGGACCTCTAAATTCAGAAACCACACCTTGGCGTATGTGCTTTAAATCATCTATCACTCGGGAGGTCAATTTTCCTCTTTATATTTAAGTGTGGTTTCAATGGAGAGTCCAGGTTAGGATTTACAATACAGTAATAGGAGAATTTACAACTCACCACAAAGACGTGTCAATGAGTTGTGACAGGCACACAAAAGAGGCACACACATACAACACTTTCTGCTATCGGCCATGGCCTTCTTCAGAATTAGGAACATTCACGCAATTACACAGGCTCACAGCAGAGTCACAGAACCATCAGCTCCGGCTGCCACACTTTGAATCATGCTCCGAGGTGTGGAGATAGGCGATGGGAGGGGAGATGGGGATAGGAACATTGCGTTACAGTGGTGGAGATGGATACATCACAGCCTTTAAGAGTATGTGCATATTGGATGGGAGGAACGAGATGCAGCTTAGGGATGGAGTGGGGAGGCGGGTGAGTGGAGGAAAATAAAATACACACACACACACACACACACACACACACACACACACACACAGCATGTTATGCCACAATGTGCTCGATTTGAATATTGAATAGCTGCTTCAAACCCGGGCCATTTGGATCCTCCCACCCACCACCAGGTTTTCTGAACTGCGATGATCCCAAAATTATCCAGGCCTCAACTTATGACAACATTCCTTTTTTCTGCACCACACAGTTCCCAACTCTCTATCCTAAATATCTCCTATTTTGAATGTTGTGTGTGCATGTGCATGTGTGCATGAGCGTGCGTGCGTGCTTTTGTGTGTGTGTGTGTGTGTGTGTGTGTGTGTGTTCGCGCGTGCGCCTATTTTATTTTATTTTCCTCCAGTCACCTGTCTCCCCACTCCATCTCTAAGATGCATCTTGTTCTTCCATACTCTGAAAGGCTGTGCTGTATCCATCTCCACCACTGAGACGCAACCTTCCTATCCACCCTCCCCTCCCATCTCCTATCTCCACACCACAGAGCGTGATTCGAAGAGCAGCAGTCAGAGCTGATGGTTGTGTGACTGTGTGAATGTTTCTAATTCTGAAGAAGGCCATGGCTAATAGCTGAAAGTGTTGTATGTGTGTGTCTTTTTTGTGTGCCTGTCGCGGCTCATCTTCACATCTTTGTGGTGAGTTGTAAACTGTTAAACTGTCCTATTACTGAATTGTTAAGTGTGCTTTTACATATATTTCTTTTTTAAATTTATTTTAATCAGTCTACTTTTATTAAATAACCTTTAAGGAACAAGACAGGTCGAACTTCTTTTTAAATAGTGATGATGCAGTAACTTACATGCCAAATCCGTGACTACTCATTACAGCAGCATAGACATTCTAAACTGAAAATCATACAACAAAAAACTGAGCTGATAATAAATTTCTTGGTTCTGTTGCGTATTATTTAACACCAGAAATCACATTCCAATATTAATCTGTACAGTCTGTTCATTTATTTTTTCTAAGATTACACTAGTTGTTAACCTTTCAGTAGTAATTACTTCAGCTATTTTATTTTGAAAAGTGAACACTGGAAAATTCAATTGGGATGTTAATAATGGAGTATAGGTAACAATTCACTGTAAAGACACTTGCTGAGCTGCTGACAGGCACGAGAAACAGGCACACAACTTAAATTTTGGGTCACGGCCTTTGCCAGGAAAAGAAACGTATACATTCACATGATCACTCAGACACATTTGAGGAAAGAAGTGTAGGGGGAAGGATGCTGGGTAAGTGTGAAGATGGATTGTTCTGCGTTGCATGAGATATTGTAAAAGATCTGATAAATGGGAATGTGACATGCAGTATTGAATGCAGTGAAGGGAGGGGGCAGGGGAGGGGGGGGGGAGAAGGAGAAGAATCTTACATTTAGAGTCTAGGGATAGCAGGTTATTTTAGATTGATGCCAGTGTGATTGCAGGACTGTAGAGTCTGTTGAAGGGACAACTCCTATCTGCTCAGTTCAGAAGAGCTGGTGGTGGAGGGGAGGATCCAGATGACTCAAGTACTATAGCAGCCACTGAAATGAAGTGCTGTATTCAGCCATATGTTGTGCCACATGGTGGTCCATGTTGCTTTTTGCGACAGTTTGACAGTGGCCGTTTATCCTTATGGACAGCTCATTCACTGTCAAGATGCTTGTAGCGCAAGAGCCAGAGATGGTAGTTGTGTATGTATAGCTGTCCGAGTGATTGTGTGAATGTATGGTTTCTTTTTTGATGAAGGCCATGGCCAAAGATTTAAGGTGTGTGAATGTGGTTGTCAGCAGCTCAGAAACTGTCTTTATGGCAAGTTGTTATGTCCTCCATTATTGACATTTTGAAAATTAAGTTGTACCACAGTAGAGCAGGGTGTCAGATATTCATAAGGACAAAAAATTTAAACATCATACTTCCTGCACTTCTACTTCTTTGAGATTGGTCCCCCTTATCCCCAATCTCTCATTACATCAATTTACATTAGCATGATTAAATGTGCTGCTTCTGGGTAAGTACTGAAATTATGAGAATCATTCCAGCAAAAACACTGAGATAAAATACCTACCAATGATGTTCAAATATCAGAAACTCAGTTATAAGGCCAACATATCTTCTATTATTATTATTATTATTATTATTATTATTATTATTATTATTATTATTATTACCACTTAGGTTATCAAGTCCACATGAAGCTTTGCACATACATTTATATAAAAATATTCAGTATATTTTCTGTATGCACATAGAAAAACTGCAAATAAAAACATGTATGCTGCCAATTTTGGAAATCTGTTGAACTGTACAGCAGTTACTCTGTAGTTATAAAAATAGTATTGTATAATATTAATTGATCTCACTGATCTGACTTTGTTAACTGTTTGTATTATATACTTGCCTTTGCATTTATTAGTATTCTTGTCTAATATTGCCTTCGTTGAAATAATGGTGCCATACCTAAACAATACAAAAAATTTTAATTTTCTGTTAGGTGAACATGGATACAAAATACAGACCTGAATTGTTACAATTCAATCATAATGAATACTGCACAACAAAATCTAAACAAACAACTGAAGACTACAAAAATTCTTACACAAATATTTAAATACTTCAGAAAAATGTGATACAGAAGTGATTCAACAATAAAACCCTTGCCAAATATAATCACAATTTGTAGTGTTTTAGCACAAAAATTTAGTTGTTGCATCACTAAATTTATCACAGCATGAAACATGTGAAGCCATTTCCAGGATAATTTATATACATCAAATAAGTAATGCAAAACTATTAATAAATCATGATCCACATGCTCTCAAAATAATATTCATGCAATATACATATTAATGGTCATTCAGAACTCCTAACACTTAACACCTGATAAACAGGTGCAACATAATACTGTGTTATTGTCAGTTCACACAATATAAATTTTGTATAAAGGGGACTACGTGAGAAACTCCACAATTTTGATTTCAAAAGTACAATTCTGCCTACTGATAGAAAATCCTGTTTTAGTCTTTTGTTAAATCATTGAAAAGGCCGCAATATTCAATATATTTTACCAACTCTTTTGCAAAAGATTATCACTCTGTAACTCCCTCACACAAGTGACAAAATGACAGCTTACCTAGTGATAGAAAATCAACTGAATTGCTCAACAGGGGGAGGACTGCTGGATCTGATACCACTTCAATTCTACACAGTCCATGAAAGGAACTTGCCCCACTTCTAGCAGCTGTGTACCACATGTATCTAAAGGGGTGAACTATTCCTAATGAATGGATTAAATAAAGTCATTCCAATTTTAAAGAAGGGCAGTTGGACAGTTGCAGTAAACTTTGGGCCCGTATCTCCGACATCAGTCTGTTGGAGAATTTTTGAACATATTTTCTGTTTACCCATTATGACATTTGAGGTAACAGAAAATATCCTCTACAGCAATCGACATGGGTTCCTAAGACAATTGCAGTGTGAAATCCAGTTCACCCTCTTCATTTAAGAGACCAAGATAGCCTTTGTTACAGGTGCCCTGCTGCGATACAATAGCTGAATGCTCTAAGGCGCCTTCCTGCAGAGCACACAGCTGCTACCCGTTGGAGGTTCAAGTCCTCTCTCAGGTGTGTGTGTGTGTGTGTGTGTGTGTGTGTGTGTGTGTGTGTGTGTGTGTGTGTGTGTGTGTTCCTTAGGTTAGTTTAATTAGTTTGTAAGCCTAGTGACTGATGAACATAGTAGTTCTATCCCATAGATTTCCGAACATTTGGACAACTGTCCTTTTGGATATTATGTTATTTGACTTCAAAAACAAGTATGACGTATTGCACTGCCAAATAATGAACAAAACAGGGGAATATCGGATATCAGACTGTGATTGGATTCAAGAATTTTTAATAAACATCACACAGTATGTCAGTCTCAATGAGCCCCCCCCCCTCTCCACCCCTCCCCCTCCGTCATCTCCCAAAGGAGTGTTACATAACTTTTGCTTTTCACAGTGCATGTAAATATACCTAGTAGATAACACCAGAAGTTCCTTGAGCCTCTATTTAGGTAGATGCTGTTTTATATGACACAATTACAACACCAGAAAATTCTAGGGAAATATTGTAAGAGCTGCGGAGGATAGACCCTTCATGCAGGTATTAACAATTGACCCACAACATAAATTAATGAAATACATTGTGAATACACAGACAGGTAGAGCCTTTATCGTATGATTAAGCCTATATGTTTACTGAACTACCACTGGAAGCAGTTACTTCCATAAAATATCTAGGAGTAAGTATATGGAATGATTTGAAGTGAACAATCACATAAAATTAATTATAGGTAATCAGATGCCAGATTGACATTCATTGACTAGAATCCTCAATATGGCTAGTACACCTACAAAGTAGGTATATCCTATAAAACCCTTGTTTTCCCAATACTTGAATACAATGTGGGATGCATACTATGCTGGAAGTCAGACCAAATTAAGAAGATCCAAGAAGCACAATACGTTTAGTTACAGATTCATTTAGTTAATGAGAAACTATCAGAGAGATGCTCAATCAAATCCATCAGGAGATCATACAAAAAAAAGATGTTCTGACCTACAGAACAGTGTCATATCATTTCAACAGTATACGTTTTCCAGAACAGTCACCCAATATAGTGCTTCCTCCAACATATATATTGCAAAAAGACAGTACAGATAAAGTTAGGTAACTCAAGCTTGCATAAATGTTTGCCAGCAACCCTTCCCATGAACCATATGTGAACAGAAGAGGAAAAGGGAGAAATGACAGATATATTAAAGAACCTGTCTGCTAAACACTGTAATGTAGCTTGCAGACTATACATGTAGCTGTAAATGTAGATAGAAGCTTTCAGTGTGACAAAATATACAAGTTGCAATTTGTGACAAAGATAAGAGGGCATACCAATTCTAATGTAGGTCAAGTAACTACTTGGATAGAAAAAATTAGTATACTCTTTTTGGAAGCTCACTGTGAACACATGTTGACAAGGTCCTTATCAGTCGTATTCTGTGAAAGTCCTCTGATGTACAGGTTGGTTTTCGATAACTGTTCACCACTGTTGCTGCTGGCACTTCCACTTCCACCGACATTGGAACTAACATTGTTGCTGAGGCTAGTGCTAAGGGTTCCACTCTGAGATCCAGTATTGGAGCTGGAGCTGCTGTTTGTGTTTGAAGGCGATGCAGCAGTTGGTACTCGTTGCGTGCCATATTGCTGTGGAATAAAATAAATATCTAATTTACATAACTTGAAACGCCAATATGTATTGTTTGTTACAGGGGTACACAATAGGTCAGTAATGCTAATATGTTAATTGCAAGGTGTCACTTTACTGAATGTACTCTATATAAGTAATTAATAATGAGCTGTAGCATCTTAGTGAAATGTAACAAATATCCCCACACTAGTAATTGATGATGATGATGGTGGTGATTAGCACAACTGCAGCAGTACCCTTCCATCTTCTACATGCCTATCATAAAATGAAAATAATGCACTGTTCAAGTTCTGAAGCAATAGGAAGTCTTTAGTAACTTCCATTAAATTATACGTCATGCCTTAAGAACAACTCCAACGACAACTCAAAGTGTACTTTTCAGCTAGTATGAGAAAAATATTTTTTTCTTAATTTTTACCACAATACATTGTTGCAAGTTGTTACAAACTTCAAAACCATGAGAGAACAGGTAATTGAAAATGAGATACTGCTACTGCCTGTCCTTCTCCTCCCCAAAAAATAAGTATATTAACTACTGATATTCTGACAAAATAAATAATGTAACATATCTGCAAAAACAGAAAAAAATAAGAGTTGGTTATGATCTTGGGTGTCCACAGAAATTTTCCTAAAAGGGAGGGAGAAGGAATAAATAGGGTGGATGTGACAGTAAGATGAATTAGGATGTGGACAAGATGCTGTGGAAGTGGAAAGGAGAAAGTAGGAAGAGGGGCTGATTAAGGGTAGAGGGTGGTGGTGGTGGTGGTGGTGGACATGAGGGACCAAACAACGAGGTCATCAGTCCCTTCAACCTCAAATTGAATACGCCCTGGAACTCGACAAAAAACAGGTGAAAGCCAAAAGACCATTACACTAGGAAGTAAAATCGACTCGTCAACAAGACTAAGACCAACCCAGGGCAGCAAATGCTACAGTGTCCGAACCCACAGCTCTGGAAGCGACCTCCAGCCTTAACCACAAGGTACTAATGGCACAGTGGTCAACGTATCATAGCTCCAGAGCAGGGAGAAATAAAACTACATTAAAATGTAAAAGAGTGGGGGGGGGGGCTGATGGGGATAAGGCTCTAAACCCCACAATCAGCCAAGAATCACAAACCCACTCACCCCGAACAAGCGAGTCCTAGAGCTGACAATAAAATCTACTTTCACGGAGGAAGGCAAGGACGCGGTCAACCATCCGTGGGTCATCCGCCAAAACTGAAGGCAATGCAGGCGGTAGGCCATAGTCACCACGGAGTGTGGAATGGAGAGGACATTCAGTCAGAATATGAGACACGGATTGTACGGCTCCACAATCACAATGTGGTGGATTGTCATTTCGTAAAAGAAATCCATGGGTCAGCCTGCAGTGTCCAAGACGGAGGCGACAGAGGACAATTGATTCTCTCCGGGAAGGGCGTAAAGATGAACTCCAAGCTGCAGTCGTATCCTTGATGGTGCGGAGTTTATTGGAAGGGGCAGTAGCTTTCCAACTGCTATCCCATGAGGAGTGAAGTAAAGATCTGATCTGCACCCGCAGATCCGCACCCGGAATTTGAAAGGGAGACTGGCAGCGAGTAATTGCCGATCTAGCCAACTGGTCAGCCACTTCATTCCCTGTAATACCAACATGGCTTGGCACCCAGAGAAAGGTAACTGAGCAGGCAGCACGATGAAGGTCAGCAAGGAGTTCATGGATGGAAATAACTAAAGGATGGGAGGGGAAACAACGATCAATGGCCTGCAGACTGCTCATGGAGTCAGCACAGATTAAACCACGTTCCACGGCAGAACGTTTAATAAAACAGAGGGTTCTATAAATCGCCATCAGCTCTGCCGTAAACACACTGCATGCCTCTGGCAGAGAATGGCATTCCGCCCCAACAGGAGACGTAAAAGCATATCCGGAGTGGCCCGCTGTTTTCGAGCCATCAGTGTAGAAGATAGAGGCTCCCTGAAACTCTTCTAGTACTGTGCGCACCAAACGCCGAAAGACCATGGGGGAAATTAAAGCTTTTGGGCCCTGGAAGAGATCCGTCCGAATTAGTGGTCGCGGCACCATCCACGGAGGTGTGCGTGCAGTAAAATGGGGGGCGCAATCTAGCGAAGGGAAATGGAAATCCCGGCAAAGAGAGGCAAGCCGCAGTCCGACGGGAAGGCCCGCCCGCGGCCGGGTATCAGGGGGTCGAAGCCCTTCATATGCAAAAAGAACCTGATAAGCGGGATGAGCAGGATATTGCCGGATGGTGATGGCATAAGACGCCAGAAGCTGATGCCGCCTGACCTGAAGAGGGCAGATTCCTGCCTCAACAAGGAGACTGTCGACCGGGCTAGTCGGGAATGCACCTGTAGCCAAGCGGACACCATAATGGTGAACCGGGTCTAATAATTTCAGGGCAGAAGGAGCTGCCGAGCCATAAACTTGACACCCATAGTCCAATCGGGACAAGATTAGAGCCCGATAGATACGGAGGATAGTTGTTCGGTCTGCACCCCAAGATGAATGAGCAAGGAAACGTAGGGCATTGAGTTTCCTCATACAACTAATCTTTAGGTGGCGAATATGGGGCACCCAAGTCAATTTTTTGTCAAAGAGAAGACCCAGGAAACGATGCTGTGCTACAACTTCCAGGCGCTGATTACCCAAGAACAGTTCTGGATCAGGGTGAACTGTAGTACGACGACAAAAGTGCACCACCCTCGATTTTGATGAGGAAAACTGGAAACCATGGGACGTAGCCCACACTGAAGCCCGCCGAATGGCGCTCTGGAGCTGACGTTCAGTAGAGGCTAATGAGTAGGAGCTGTACCATATGCAAAAGTCGTCGACATACAATGCCGGGGTTACCAGTGACCCAACAGAGCTCACCAACCCATTGATGGCGATTAGAAAAAGTGTAACACTCAACACTGAGCCCTGGGGGACACCGTTCTCCTGTATCCGAGGGGAGCTAAAGGAAGAGCCAACTCTGACACGGAACAGGCGGTGGGATAAAAACTGACGGATAAAAATTGGTAAGGAGCCTCTGAGGCCCCAGTCATGAAGAGAACGTAAAATATGATGACGCCAAGCAGTGTCGTACGCCTTATGCAGATCGAAGAAGACTGCTACCAGATGATGTCTTTTAGAGAAGGCCTGTCTGATCGCAGTCTCCAGTCGAAGTAAATGGTCAATAGGGGATCGTCCCTCCCGGAACCCACACTGGTAAGGTGAGAGAAGACCCCGGGATTCAAGAACCCAGCATAATCTGCGGGCTACCATCCGCTCAAGTAGTTTACAGGGGACACTTGTCAGGCTTATTGGTCGATAACTGTCCAGCGCCGACGGGTCCTTGCCAGGCTTGAGGGCAGGGACCACAATACTCTCCCTCCACTGGGAGGGGAACACCCCTTGAAGCCAAATACGGTTAAAAACTTTTAGGAGAAATTGTCGTTGTGAGGGGTTAAGGTGTTTCAGCAATTGATTATGGATATCATCAGGGCCAGGTGCTGAATCACGAGAAGAGGAGAGGGCCAGCGACAGCTCCCAGTCAGTAAAAGGTTCGTTATATGGTTCCACCTGGTGAGAAGTAAAGCCTAATTTGAAGGTTTCGGCCTGGTGTTTCTGAAGGAGAAAGGTCGCCGGATATGAAGTTGTTGCCGAGACATTGGCGAAGTGAGTTGCAAGATGTTCTGCAACAACAGATGGCTCCGTGCAGACCCCATCAGGCAGGGCAAGACCAGGGACGGAAGACGGCCGCCAGCTACCTTGGATAGATCGGAGCATAGCCCACACTCTTGTCAAAGGGACAGAAGAACCCAACGAGGAGACAAAATGCTCCCAGCATGTCCGCTTACTTTGTTTGATTAAGTAACGAGCTCTGGCACGCAGACGTTTGAAATTTGTTAGACCAGCGAGCGATGGGTGGCGCTTAAGATGTTGCAGGGCCCTTCGGCGCTCGCGAATGGCTGCGGCAACAGTTGCATTCCACCAAGGGACAGGCCGGCGAGAAGGAGGGCCTGTCGACCGGGGAACAGCGGCGTTGGCAGCTTGGGTGATCATGTTGGTCATTTGGCTTATAATATCATCTATACAGCCTGAGGGGGAAGATGGGAACACAACCTGGGATGTATATAGCGGCCAATTAGCACGACGGAATACCCAGCGGGGTACCCTGGCTCGTGGTAGGCGTGAGGGAAGTGAAAGGATCAACGGAAAGTGGTCGCTATCGCAGAGGTCGTCATACGCCGACCAGTGAAATAAAGGAAGGAGAGAAGGAGAAGTGAGAGAGAGGTCTATGGCAGAAAAGGTGCCGTGAGCGGCACTAAAATGAGTTGGGGAACCATCGTTGAGAAGGCTCAGATTGTGGTCAGCAAGAAACTGGTCTATGAGGCGGCCCCGGCTAGATGTATAAGCACTGCCCCACAAAGGATGGTGGGCATTGAAGTCCCCAAGGATGAGGTAAGGAGGGGGGAGTTGCTGAAGGAGGGCCACTAGGGACGTGAGAGTAGGTGGCCTGTCAGGTGGAAGGTAGAGGTTGCAAATGGTCAATGGAGTGTCCAAGTGAACCCGGACAGCAACCACTTCCAATGGAGTTTGGAGAGGAATCCAGGTACTGACAATATCTGTCCGGACCAAAGTACAAACCCCACCAGACGCCTGGAGGGGACCAACCCGGTTCCGACAAAAAGCACGGAACCCACGGAGGGTCGGTGAATGTGCATCCATAAACCTCGATTCCTGCAGGACGACACAGGCCGCAGAAGAGAGAGAGATTAGCTGTTTAATCTCCAAGAGGTGACGGTAGTAACCATTACAGTTCCATTGGATGATCACATCACGAGGATCTAGGCGGGAAGCGAATGGCATAACGTCTGTCACGCCGCTTTGTCAGCGTCCGTCACCAAAGAAGAAGGGACAACATCCATAAATAGCTGATCAGCCTCGGGCTCAATGGGATGAGCGAGTTGCGAAATCACAGTCGGCACCTCCGGCGGTACCGGAGGGGCTTTATCTTGTAACTTTGGTTTCTTCTTCTTCTTCTCCTTCTCCTTGTCTTTCTCTTTCTCCTTCTCCTTCTCCTTCTCTCGTGTGGGACGGGCAGGACCCACCCCAGAGAGAGGACTTTTGTCAGTTAGGTCTGGTACTGACGAGGATCGGGCGACCTTTGAACTCACTGACTGGGAGTCCGATGGCCGGCTAGAGGTCGAAGATCTCCGATCTGGGGAACGCCGGGACGGAAGGCCCTGAGATAGGGCACTGTCACCGGCAGGCGACGGAGAAGGGGTGCACTTCTCCGGCTGGGAAGGGGTGGGACACAAAGGGAGGGCTACAGGAGCTACAGGAGAGGGAGATGTGAGGGAGGGGTGTGGACGGGGTGTAGGGGGGAGATGGGAGTGGGAAGGGGAGGGTGAAAGGCTAGACGATAACGTCGTAGCGAAGGTCGTCGCCATTTGCACGGGATGCAGACGTTCATATTTGCTGCGGGCCTCAGGGTACGTCAAACGCTCCAGGGATTTGTACTCTTGTATCTTCTTTTCTTTTTTGAACATAGGGCAATCTGGCGACCGTGAAGAGTGGTGTTGTTGACAGTTGACGCACACCGGCGGAGGAACACAGGGGCTCCCCTCATGTAGTGGGCGTCCACAATCACCGCATACTGGGACTGCTGTACAGCGAGAGGACATATGACCAAACCTCATACATCGAAAACACCGCATGGGAGGTGGAATGTAGGGCTTCACTTCACATCGATATATCATGATCTTGACCTTCTCTGGGAGTGTGTCCCCCTCGAAGGCCAAGATAAAGGCCCCAGTATCGACGCGGTTATCTTTAGGTCCCCTCTGAACGCGGCGAACAAAATGTACACCACGCCGCTCGAGATAGGCCTTAAGCTCCTCATCAGTTTGAAGGAGGAGGTCCCGGTGGAATATCACACCCTGTACCATATTCAAGGATTTGTGCGGGACAATTGTGACTGGAATGTCGCCAAGGGTGTTGCAGGCGAGCAAAGCTTCAGACTGGGCTTCCGAGACTGTTTTAATGAGTAATGAACCAGATCTAAGCTTACCCATAGATTCCACTTCACCAAACTTGTCCTCTATGGTCTCGACAAAGAACAGAGGTTTGGTGGAAGTGAAAGTCCCTCCATCAGTCCTTGAGCAAACGAGATAGCGAGGAAAGGGTTTTGCTCCTAACCGGCGAGCCTGGCCTTCCTCCCAAGGGGTAGCAAGGGAGGGAAACATCCTCTTATCCGCAGTAACAGCATTAAATGATCTCTTCCTGTCTTGAGAGACGGCCGATGCACGACCATTTTGGAGTCTAACTCTTTTCATGGGGCTAGACGTCCGCCCTGGTGTCACCCACTCCGAAACCGGGGCTCTCTCCATGGGCGCCACCCAGCCTCAGCAAAGGCCACCTGGCACGATGGCCATTGCCGGGAGTTCTGATACCCCCGAGGACAGGCATCAACTCCTTGGCTTGCATGGAGAGGTCGCAGCTCAGACACCAGTAGTGTGATCCCTGTGGTGTCAGGGGGCTCAGCCAAAGGGTACATAACAGCCCCCCCACACGGACTGGCTACACGTGCTGGGGACCTAGCGGGGGATGGGGGCTACAGCGAGGAAAGGAAGTGGAAAGGAAAGGATAGGACCCGCGCTGTAGGGGCTAGGTCGGGAGTTCTTCCCCAATTGGCTCACACATTATCGGACAATTTTGGTATGGAAGGTCAAACCCCGAGGGGGACCAAACTGGGCCAAAAACCGGTGTACACAGCAGACAAAACCAAAGTGCAGGACAATCGGTACCATGGGATAGCCAAGCCGTCATCCAGAGTACCACCAAGAGACGGGGTTGGAGAGGGTGGGAAGGAGGAATTGGGATGGGAAGGAGGGGGAACTAGGAGGGGTAATGCAGCCTGGGGAAAGCAGGAAAAAAGGCTGCAATGGCTCGGGGACCCGTGCGCGCCACACACGTACCCACAAAAGAGCTGTGGGCCCCCTGGGGGGTAAGGGTAGAGGGCAGAGGGAGGCTAAGATTAGGATATAAGGGAGAGGAGGGGGAGGGGGGAGAGAGATATTCACTATTGTTTCTACCATTCTTTGGACACGTCCAAAAGAACACACACACACACACACACACACACACACACACACACACACACACACACACCGGGGTCATTTGTTCACAACACAGAAAGTAATATTATTTGTCCACTGAATGGTAAACACAAGAGAACATTGACACAGAGGCTTTACTTCTGTAACTTGTGACTTACGGGAATTTGGGGGTGACAGGAGTTGTCTTGGATAGCCAAGTGGTTAAGGCATCTGCTGTGCCAAAGTGGGGAACCCTGGCCTGCCAGTATTGTTCACTTGTCCCCAATGAATTATTCCACTGTGCTAGTACAGCCAGAGTCATGACTGTCATTAAAAACAATTCAACACAATTACCACACGACCCGCCTAGTGAGGGGGGTGGCCTCCAGCAGAGGTTACAAAAAACATGTCTTTGCTCCAGTCTCTGCTCCTATAGGGGCCAGGAGGTTATAAACCCCATAGTGCTAATACTCATGAAGCCTGCAGCTTCTGCACTAAATTTTACTGAAATTTGTCCAGGGGTTTGGGGTTTCCCCAAACTTGTGGATAGTTATTGTTACAACTACCTCATGAAGCTGCTGCCAAAATGCTAAACGTCTGATATAGCTAATTTACAACGGATGGATAAAAAGTAATGAGAAGTATTATTTATCCCTGAAATTTTTTACAGAGGTACTTACAGTTACAAATCTTTAATATAATCCTCCCCCTCCCCCTCCCCCCAATTATTTATGACCCTTTGCCAAATGTTTTGAAGGTGTATCTGCACTTCTATTTTCTTCTATGTCCCATATTGACCAGCCTATGCCATGGATATTATCATCTCTGGTGCAGTGGTTTTTATTCATTTTGGCAATGAGACAGTAATCACAGGGACTCGAATTGGATGAATACGTTGGACGCTACAGAATTTGTCATTGCCAGCAGAGCAAGAGACCCTGGACAGTAGCAGTGGTGTAGCATTGTGCACCATCATGCAGAAAGGTGTGATGTAATTCGATGAAATGTTGTCACTTTTGCCTCACTGGGACAAACCCATCATGGCAATGCACAATGCCACATTGCTGTTGATGCCCAGGACACCTTGTGCCATTGGCAGTGAGTGATTATTGCCAAAGTGTGAAAATTAAAAAATAATAACTAAATAAAAACCACTGTGAGGCTTCCAGTACAACAACAAAACTGAAACTAACCATGCCATAAGGAAGTCAATATGCTACATCAACAGAAATATACATGCAAATCATATATGACACATTTCAGACATTTAGCAAAAGGTCCTATTATAATGGGCACAATTATGTTGAAGTACCTTTGTCAATAAAGCCATTTCAGGAAAAATAATAGAACTACTTACTTTTGTACCCAGCCCTTGTAGCATCTACTCTACACAGTTCTCATCTCTCCTTTCATCCTATTTTTCACCCAAGTCCATTAAAGCCCTTTCAAAATAAAATCAAGTTCACCAAACAAGATCAGTCAGTGTATGTGACAAACTTCATACTCCTACCTAAAGTACTGGTCAAGAACATAGGGCTGGCTCTACCATATAGGCAAACCAAGCAAATGTCTGGTGCACACACACACACACACACACACACACACACACACACACACACACACACACACACGAGGCATAGCACCCCCTTCCCCGCGAAATTGTTTGGACTTAACAGAAATTTCCAATTGTATCTGTTTACTGATGTGATTTAATTCATTCTTAATTATGACTGAGCATTAAGTGACAGGTGTAAAGAATTGATGAAAAACAGCAGAGGAAGATTTACTTCACTTCAACTTTTTTTCAGCAGAATAGATATGAACAGTTTCTTAACATTACTGTATCTGTATATGCACAAAAAATTTCTGAGTAGTAGAGGTTATTAGCTATATTTGTCTCCATTCTCAGGCTGTGTCTGGGTTATTTTGCAACAGAAAAGAATAGTCTCATGGTTAGTGTCTTTATTGAGAAAACTGGTGAGCGAAAATAGATGCCTTTCATATAAGGATGGAGGGGCATCTAATCATTTCAAAAGGATGGATAAAATGGAGTGGAGTAGATCCACGGCTGTTTTAAGGGTGTGGTATCATAAGAACTGCAGCTGCTGAGGGCCTCGAAACTGAGGTAGGGGCAGAGATTGATGAGGAGGGGGAGGGCCAAAATGGAGGGGGTCTGAGAGTGATCGCTGCCAATATCTGACTTTACATAATGGACAGTTTAATGATAAAAGAAGAAAAACTTTCATAGATTGTGTAATATTTCTGGCTTAAAGTCAACATATTAAGATCGAAGTATTACTTCAGTACAGCCGGTTAGGACCAGTAGAGTAGCTGGTGAGAACCTAAATCTCCCCAAATGCTAGGGAAGGCACTGGACTCCGATTGGCTGTAGCACTGGCAGTCAGGTGCCAAAACACATTCATATTTTTCTTAATATTTATTAAACTAATTAGTTAATCAATGTCATACTCAATTTAGAAAAAACCCTCAAAGCTAAGCTATGCCCTGAGTAGGTAAAACATATTAACAATTGCTAATTCTATAAACAAAACAATTAATTTAAGGCGGACAATGCACGGCACTCCAAATGGTGGAGCGAAGGCAGCCTTGCATCGAGCTGCCACAGTTCAGTTCAGTACACGCACTCTGAGGAGTAACATGCATACATAGTCGGTCATAAGACCTTTTTTAATCATTTAGATCAAGGGAAATAACTTTGTCTTAACTGAAGGTAAATATAATGTGTGACAAATGGATGTTATTATGCAGTTTGCTGGTTTTCCGCAGTCTTTAAATAAATCAGATGGCATCCCGTGTACCTCAGTTTTATTCCATAATTAGATAAGTTCCTGCCAATAGTTTCACAATTTCAGTCTCATTCAAGAACTCCGACCTGCGTGCTATCATCTGCATGGGGGCATCTATAGAAGATGTCAGGTTGGTGAACTTAAGAGTTTCCACTCTTCACCCAGTGCAGTGGGGAGTTACTACAACCCTGGCGTACACTGTCTTTGCGGTACAAACGCAAACTGTTGTGCATCATCCATGGCAACATGGAGGAGGAAAGGAAATGATATAGGACCGGTGAATATAACCACTGTAGACAATTTTCCAGTTGTACATTTCAAGCTTCATTCAATGTACCTACTGCAAGTGTACATATCCCCACAAGTGGGCCATGTACAACAGGAAAATTTTCTACATGGGGTATGTTCCTTTCCTCCTCCACGTTGCCATGGATGACACACAACAGTTTGCGTCTGCACCCCAATGACAGTGTACGCGAGGGTTGTAGTAACTCCCCACTGCACTGGGTGAAGAGTAGAAACACTAAGTTCACCAATCTGACGTCTTCTATAGATGCCCCCGCAGCAGATAATAGCACGGAGGTCGGAGTTCTTGAATGAGACTGCAATTGCGAAACTATTGGCAGGAACTTATCTAATTATGAAATAAAACTGAGGTAATGGGATGCCATCTGATTTATTTAAAGACTACAGAAAAGCAGCAAACTGCATAATAACATCCACTTGACACGCACACCTGGTGTAGACTTTTTTGAATGACTTTAAAACTGCTATAGCAGCACTGGGGGGCCCGTAAAAACAACCAACTTAACTTTTCTTCTCTTCGACCTGTTATATGTGCCCAGATAAATTCAGTTACTTTCAACAATATCTTCGTCCAGAGCGATGAACACTCCCCCTCAAGTTGTGTCCAATTTATCTTTCTTATAAACATTACACACAACGCTAAATATTTCTGAACTTGCCACACCATGATTTAGCCAGCTTTCGGTGCCTAACACTATCTGAGCACAATAATTTCCATGCAGCGCGGCAAATTCGGGAACTTTGTATTTAATACTTGGAGAGTTCACGGCTAATATTTGGATAGTCGAATTTTTAAGCTGAATGCGGCCTGAATTCGCTGTTTGAATGTTGACAGGCGAGTGCTCATCAGAGCTAGCGCCTAGCCTAAAAACCCCATGTGCACTCCCCAAGTACTCTGCTACCCAAGTAGCCACTTCCTTAGTGTAGTGCACCCCTGATCTATCTAGGGGCGTCCTACAATTCCCCCACACGATAGCGCAGATCAAGAAATCTGCAGCCATGACTGTCACAGAGTTCTTTAAAAATACTTTCCTAATCAAGTATTCTCATACAACTTGCCAACCCCTATTGCACCATTGATGGCAGAATTCAAAACATCCCGAAACATTTTTTAAAATTCTAACCATGGTACCATTTCGTATTTCTAGCATCAAAATAGTCTTAATAGCACCCTAGATTTTCCCTTATTTCATCCGATTAATGGTCGAATTTCCAAAAATATCGAACACGCGTTTTCAAAATTCCAATTGAAAATCTAAATCCGAAGTTTCTTATTTCTTGGTTCAAAACTGCCTAAATAGTAACGTCCAAAAAACCGTCCATTCCCTATTTCAACCCATTAGGGATGGGAATATCGAAAAATCGCTGATCCCTACAGTGTAAGATAAACAACGTCTACGGCATCGCTCATCGTAACATAGCGCTTCAATGCGCTTAGCCGCTCAGTCGCGGCTAGCTACTGGAGTTTCCGTGACAACTTTGAATCCTGTTATAAATCATGGTGTCGCTCAGTTTTATATCTTTTTGGCAAGGGATTATGTTCAGTTTGTAGAGTAATATAAATCCATAATTTGTCCCATATGTGATCAGTATTGCTGCTAAGAAGGCAAAAAAGAGTGGTTGCCAGACAATTTTTATACGGTGAAGAGCCAAATAAACTTGTACAGGCATGTGTAAGCAAACAAAGAGATTTGTAAACACTCACAGGAGGGCGATGCTGTCAGCAACACCTACGTAAGACAATAGGTGTGTGGCGCGGACGTTAGATCGTTTACTGCTGCCACAATGACAGGTCTCACGATTTAACTGGGTTTGAACTCGATGTTGCATTAGCGACACAAGAGATGGGACACAGCATTTCGAGGTAGCGATGAAGTGGGGATTTCCCCGCGCGACCTCCGGAGTGTGCTGTGAATATCTGGAATCCTCATTGTGGCCGGAAAAAGATCCTGCAAGAACTGGACGAAAGATGACTGAAGAGAATCGTTCAGCGTAACGAAAGTGCAAGTCTTCCGTAAATTGAGGCGGATTTCAACGCCGGGCCATCAAGAGTGACAGTATGCGAAGCATTCAAAGGAACATCTCTATACTTTTAAGCCACATTTGTTGTCTGTCCTCTTATAACCCAAGATTCAGACAACCAAATAACGTGAAATTTGGTACACATACAAAAAATTACACGGGGAAGGTTCTTAAATACGTTTCGTTCCATCGCAGTCTCACTGTGTCCACGTGTCTGTTCTAAGCCGTGTGATAAACTCCACCCCCCCCCCCCCCAAAAAAAAGGAAATCAAGCAAGTAGATTATTGAGAGTGATTTTGAATGTTTTTGTGGAGGTGATGAGGCTGTAAGTAAAAGTGATGGTCATACATGTGTAGGGTGGAACGGGAGGGGGGGGGAGAGAGAGACGGTGGTAGTACGCCCTTCCTCCCTCCAAAGCCGTGTTTGTGGGATGGACCTCACCTCCAGGTTTTGTTCCATCCCAACGTCACTCTGGCCTCCTCCAGACAAAATTCCAAGAATACCTCATTCCCTCAGACAACATCATTCAATTCAGGAGAATACAGTTCCCTTTGAAACTGTGCTTTGCCATGACAATCAACACGCCACAGGGCCAGTCTCTTGGGATTGCTGGTATAGACTTGCAGACACCATGCTTCTCTCATGGACAGTTGGTTGTGGCCCGCTCCAGAGTGGGCAAAGACGAAAATCTTTTTGTACATACTTCAAACGGAAATGCCAAAAATGTTGTTTATCACATTGCTTTAACATAAATGTACCCTTTTATTAGATGCAAATAAACGGTTTTGTACGCTTCTGCAGAAAACCTTATTTTAAACCCGGGCAAAGCCGGGTACTTGCCGCTAGTCATCGATATGGGCTTTCGGAGACGACGGCACACTCTTGAACCCTTCTTGACTGTACGACACGAAACTTCGCGCCGCGGTTGGGCCTGTGAACACCGACAATGGACTATTTGATGACTGGAAACTTGTTACTTAGTTTGACGAGTCTCGTCTCCAATTGTATCGAGCGGATGAACGAGGACGAGTGTGGAGACAACCTGCATGTCAGCCGGGAACTGTTCAAGCTCTGTAATGGTGCGGGTCGTGTGCGGATGGAGTGATATGGGAGCCGTGATACGTCTAGATACGATTGCGTGCATCCATTCATGTCCACTGTGCATTGCGACGGACCTGGGCAATTTCAGCAGGACAATGCGACACCCCCCACGATCAGAACTGCTACAGTGTGGCTGCGGTAACACTCTTCTCGACGCTGGCCACCAAACCCGCTAGTCAGGAAGCACATCTAGGATTCCTTGCAATGTGACGAGATTTCCACCCCTTGTAGTGTTACGGATTTATGACAGTCCTGCAAGATGCGCGGTGTCAGTTCCCTCCGGCAGAATAGTCGAGTCCACGCTCGCGGGCGCCCTACACATTGGGTAGGCTTACCAGTTTGCTTGGCTCTTTGGTGTACATCGCCTGGCTATTCGAGAAGTACGAGGGACATTTGAAAAGTCCGAGAGATGGCACCACCGGTGCGTATAGACGTCATGTTTAGTTAGTTACATCTTTGGAAAGAACAGACACCGAGTTTCAGCAATATTGGTCTACTTGTGTGTTTGGGATTCGTGTGAATCAAGGAAGTCGAGCGATGGTAAAAGAATGGACGATAAAGAATTTCCTGTGGCGATTAAAAGTTACTTTATGAAAGGCAAAACGCTTCAGGAAACTAAAGATAATCTTGATAAAACATTATGGTGACTCTGCACTTTCAATTAGAACAGTTGATAAGTGGTGGTTTCAAAATTTTCGGAGTGGCCATATGGGCACATGTGACGCTGAACTTTCTGGACGCCCTGTGGAGGTTACGACTCCAGAAATCATCGATAACTTCAATGATATGGTGTTGAATGACAGATGAATTAAAGTGCGTTAGACTGCTAGTGCTGCGGGCATCTCTAATGAACGGGTTACATTTTTGCATAAACATTTGGACATGAGAAAGCTATCCGCAAGATGGGTGCCGTGATTGCTCACACTCGATCAAAAACGGAATCGTGTGAAGTGTTTCAAGGAATGTTTGTAGTTGCTCAGGAAGAAACCGCAGGACTTTAAGTATCGTTACGTCAAGATACAACATCATTCAAAAGCTTGCCAATTCTAGCTGGGGTGCTGATGCGCATACTCTGAAGATCTCTTCTTTATCACTGGTGTATTCTGTTGCAGAGTACTGCAGTCCTGTTTGGCTTAACAGCAGCCACACATCCAAAGTGGACATCGAATTAAATAACACCAGGAGGATCATATCTGGGACCATAAAATGGACCCCACTGCCCTGGCTCTCCGTTTTCTGCAATATAGCTCCACCACATCTCAGACGGCAAGCTGCGTTAGTTAATGAGTGGAATAAAATTTCCGGCTATATTAATCTCCCTATCCACCAAGACACTACTCCGAACAATCATCGCCTGAGATCCAGAAGACCACCATGGAGAACAGCTCAAAATCTTATATCCATCCCTTTCGATGCCATGACAACCTGGAAAAATGATTGGTCCAATTCTGGCCTAGCCAGGAATCATAGGGAAATATCGCCTGGCAGAAATGTACCTGGTACAGACCTGCCAAGAAGAACATGGGTCACACTCAACAGACTCCGCAGAGGCCATGGCAGAAGTGAAGAGATGCTCTTCAGATGGGGCATGCGAGACACTCCCCAGTGCGACTGTGGACATCCTGAACAAACGACCCAGCACATCATTCTGGAATGCCCAAAACGTGCATTCACAGGAACTATTGGAGAACTATATGAAGCCTCCCCTAAAGCCGTCGAGTGGATGGAAAAACTGGACATACAACTGTAATATAATTTTGTAGTTTGTTTTTGTTTGCTTACTAAATTGTTAATTTGATTTCAAATGCCATTGTATATATCTATATGTAAGTATGTAAACCATTTGTACTTGAAAACCACATACGCTAAATAAATAAATAATAAATATGGATGAAACCTTGGCCGGCGAGAAAGACAGGCCTGGGCCCTCAGCCAGGTGACGTGGCAAGAGTAGTGCTGCGTCGACGCGGTCGCGGATTTGACTGGTTAGCCACTAAGAGGCAGTGGGCCGTGCCCCAGCGGCTAACCAGTCAAATCCGCGACCGCGTCGACGCAGCACTACTCTTGCCACGTCACCTGGCTGAGGGCCCAGGCCTGTCTTTCTCGCCGGCCACGGGATGAAACATGGATATATTACGAGGCCAACGAGAGAGACAGGCCGCGGCGCGCACGTCATACGACGTAAGCGAGGAAGTCCTGAGCCGGCGCGATCGCCAGGTGAGTGGCTGGCCGCTATGAGGCAGTGGGCTGTGCCTCAGTGGCCGGCCAATCGGCTAGCGATCGCACCGGCTCAGGACTGCCTCGCTTACGTCGCATGACGTGCGCGCCGCGGCCTGTCTCTCTCGTTGGCCTCGGATATATTACTACACTTCTGAGACCAAACCATAATTTAAACAATGGGTTACCAAGGGTTCCTTCGGTCGGAAAGGTTATGGTGTCAGTCTTTTGGCATTCGCAAGTTATAATCCCCATCGACTATCTTTAACTGGGCAAAACTATTCCAGTTGAATATTTTTATCGTTATCAGACCCTTTGAAACCCGAGCTGCAAGAAAAAATGGGGAATTGACTCACAAAAAAAGTACTTTTCAAATGTTCAAATGTTTGTACAGCTTATGGGACTTAACTACGGGGTCATCAGTCCGTAAACTTACAAACTACTTATGAACTAGCTAATCCTAAGGACGGCACAAATATCCATGCCCGAGGGGGGGGGATTCGAACCCCCGACTGTAGTGGCTGTGCAGACCGTGACTGGAGCACCTCAGTCCCCTTGGCCACCGCGGCTGGCCAAAAGTCATTTTCCATCACAACAATGCAACTGCACACACCTCAGCCGTTGCGGTCGCAAAATTATTGGAAATAGGATTCCAACTCGTTTCACATTCCCCCCTATCCTCCAGATTTGGCTCTCTCGAACTACTACTTGTTCCCCAATTTGAAGAAATGACTGTCGGGAAAGTAATAGTTATTTTGCAGGCTTGGATAGTGCCTATTATTCGGAAAGGATCAGAAAATTATAACAGCTTTGGACGAAGTATATATACATGTGGCGTCTGTTCCGAAAGAACAGACGTCACTTCTGATGCTGCAGCTGTTATTATTTAATATTCATAGAATATATGACATCAACTGCGATTGGGCAAAGCTGAAAATGTGTACCCAGCCGGGATTCGAACCCGGGTCTCCTGCTTTCTAGGCAGTTGCGCTGATCCCTACACCACTGGGGACACAGCTATCACCGCACCTGCAATGACTACCCATGCACGCCTCCCGTCATATACTAACTCCCAGCTTCGTCCTGCCCATAGTACTCAAACTCGTAGTTTAACTAATTACCGTAAGACGAAGCAGGACGAAGCTGGGAATTTGTATCTGACGGGAAGCGTGCATGGGTAGTCCTTGCAAGTGCGTTGATCACTGTGTCCCCAGTGGTGTATTGCTTAGCACAACTGCCTAGAAAGCAGGATACCCGGGTTCGAATCCTGGCTGGGTACACATTTTCAGCTTTGCCCAATCGCAGTTGATGTCATATATTCTATGAATATTTTGGACGAAGTGTGTAAGTCTAAAAGGAAATTATGTCGAAACATAAAAAGGGATTCCCCCAAAAGACATTAGTAGTTTTTGGTACACGACGCAGAGGAAATGAGGCGATGTAGTGAGTGAGACTGACCGCCGGCTGCGGGTAGGAGTTGTAGGCGGCGGCGGCCTGCTGCGGCGGCGGCGGCGGCTGCTGCTGCGCGGCCGGGCCCCCCGGCGGCGCGGCGGGCTGCGGCGCGGCGTAGCGCAGCGCGGGGTACTGGCTGGCCGCCGGCGCCGCGCCGCCGCCCGCCCACCCGCCGCCCCCGCGGTACCCCAGCGCCGGCTGCTGCGCCTGCTGTTGCTGTGCCTGTTGCTGCTGTTGCTGCTGCTGCTGCGCCGCCTGCTGCTGCTGCAGGCTCGCCACCGGCCCGCGACCACCAGCCTTGCCGTTGCTGGCCCCGCCGTACGTTGGCCGAGGCCCGTTGGTCCCCTGCAACCGCAAAAACACGCACCCATTACCACACACACACACACACACACCCCACCAAAAAAAAAAAAAAAAAAAAAAAAAAAAAAAAAAAAAAAAAAAAAAAAAAAAAAAAAAAAAAAAGAGCCATTTAAGGGTTGCCATGTTTTTTCCAGAACTGTCTATTTAGCCTCAATCCCCCCATCCCCTAAGAGAAAAAAAATAGTGTCAGTACTACGATTTCATATATACCGAATTCAGTAAATATCTATGCCACTGGAATGAAACTTTCACTCTGCAGCGGAATGTGCGCTGATATGAAACTTCCTGGCAGATTAAAATTGTGTGCCGGAACCGGGACTAGAACCTGGGACCTTTGCCTTTCGCGGGCA
Source organism: Locusta migratoria (assembly GCA_026315105.1). Lineage (NCBI taxonomy): Eukaryota > Metazoa > Arthropoda > Insecta > Orthoptera > Acrididae > Locusta > Locusta migratoria. Next base: position 467,933,927 of record CM048746.1, on the reverse strand, counting down.
AGCGCACTACCGACTGTGCTATCCCGACACGACTCACGATCCCGCTTCACAACTTTACTTCCGCCAGTACCTCGCCTCCTCCTTTCCAAGTAGGATTGCTAGTCTTGCATGGTTCGCAGGAGAACTGTGAAGTTTGGAAAGTAGGAGGCGAGGTACTGGCGGAAGTAAAGTTGTGAGGCGGTATCTTGAGTCGTGTCGGGATAGCACAGTCGGTAGTGCGCTTGCCCGCGAAAGGCAAAGGTCCCAGGTTCGAGTCCCGGTTCCGGCACACAATTTTAATCTGCCAGGAATTTTCATCTATGCCACTAATCACCACAGTTGAGGACAGCTGCAGTAAACTAAACATCTCCGAAGCTGCTCGCTCTATCCTCGAAACAACGAATCCAGGACGGCGAAGGATCGACAAGGATACGTGACTTTGGAATGACAATTTTTAAAATGCTATACGCAACAAGAAAAAATTGTATCATGAGTTTCATGAAGATAAAACACCACCCCGTTGGAAGGGAAGGTAGAACTCCAGCAGACTGACAGCGAAGCATCACAGTACTAATTTTTAAAAGGAAAGGTAGCCCTGCTGAGTGCTCCAATTATCGACCAATCAGACTGCTGAGCCACGCAATGAAAATATTCGAACGCATTCTCGATAAGAGGATCCACGACACAGTGCAGATCACAAGGAACCGAGCTGGATTTGTGAAAAATTGTGGCACAACTGACGCAATCCACGCTGTCCGGCTGCTAGTGGAGAGACACCGTTTAAAGAACACGCCACTGCATCTCGCTTTTCTAGACCTCTAAAAACCTTATGATCGGGTACCGCATGAACTAATTTGGTTTGCACTTCGACAACATAGCGTCCGAGAGTATCTTGTAAATTGAGTAAGATGCTGTATTTTGAACCAAAAAGCTATGTTCAAGGAACTGCAGGAGCATCCAACGACTTCCACATCACGGTAGGCGTCCACCAAGGCTCGGCTTTATCATCACTGTTGTTTATTCTTGTGATGGACACTGTCACATCGGACCTGCACAGGCCACTACCATTGACACTTCTCTACAATGATTATGTCATCCTGGCTACAGAGAACAAGTACTTTCTCCAGCGCCAATCAAGAGTGGAACGACCGAGTTGTACAGTATGGCCCGCGGCTCAATAAGAAGAAAACTGAGTATATGACATCAAACCCAAGAAAAGCTGGGGCCATTAACGGTAGTGGAGAACATCTATCGCGAGTATCCAAATTTAAGTATCTCAATCAACTCACACACGAGGTAAATAAAAGGACACAGGCAGATTGGATGAAGTGGCGAATGACAACAGGACTGACCTGATATCGTCGGATGAAGGATCATCTGAAGTCAAAGATCTACTGGACTGTCATCCGCCCTGTCGCTCTGTATGCTACCGAATGCTGACCAGCTACAAAAGAAACAGAATGATGGCTGGGGGGTCATGGAGACGAAGGTGCTTAGATGGACAGGGGGCATCACTAGACTGGATTGCATTTCAAATGACACCATCAGGAAACGTTTTGGAATTAGACACATCCAAGAGAAAATGAGGAAAAGACGTCTGCGATGGTTTGGACAAGTACTGCGTGCAGATGACAAGTCAATAGCAAAGGCAGCTTACACAAAGGAAGTCTTAGGAAAGGGACCCAAGGGACGACCAAGGCAGTGATGGACCGATACCGTGCACAATGACCTGAAAGTCGTGAACTTACACTCAGACGGGCCCATGAGCGAATGAAATGGAGACAGCGAATCCACTCAACGAACCCTACCACCAAGCAGGACGAACGCTAAAGAAAAAGAATATATAGGTATGTGGGGCACAGAGGACAAAGCTGTTTCGTTTGCTCATCAGACACCTCTTCAGGCATCTGCAGTTGAATGGGAACCGTGTCCAGGGCGTAATACTGGCTGACCAGCCACTCCCGATGACCGTGACCAGCGACATTTCAGACGGATTGACTACAGTGACAGAAGGGCAACTGACAAACAAATCACGGCTCTTTAAGTGCTTATCACCTCTCCCAGAGAACAGTCCGTAGGAACATGTGTTTCATGATGTGTGGGACCAGGCGTGGCACCCAGGTCTTCGGGCTCGACGCCTTGGATTTCTTGCCAATCATCAGGGCTGGAACAATGGCAAAACGTAGCATGGTCGGACGATTTAAATTGCACCATGCGAATGGGAGGCAATGTGATCGTTACGAAGCACGTGAGTTGATGTCTCCCGCCTGCCAAGAAGGTGTTGACCATGGCGTGGGGCGCATTTCCCTGGTTTGGAATGGGATCCCTAGTTGTTTTGGAGGGACTTCCTACGGATTGCCCTCTGGGAGACGTCTAGGACTTCACCCGTTGAACTGAGCCGTGGTTTGTTTGTCACTTGCTCTTCTGTCATTCACCCATTTCTGGCCTTCAATCACCCAGACGGTTGAGCAGTGTTTCAAGTAGTTAAGCGAGCCGGCACATCGCTCCCACGCCGCCTGGAAATCGCTTCAGGAACATGTAGCGGAGGTCCAAAGAATGAGATCTTATATATTTTTGACCATGTTACAGCGTTCAATCAACGAAATAAATGCGGGAAAGACGTCTACGATGGCTTGGACATGTACCGCGTGCAGGGAAGAGTCCTCTGCAGTCGGGCTGGTCACTGTGTCCTCGGTGGCGAAGTGGTCAACGCGTCTGCCTAGTAAGCAGGAGATCCCGGGTTCGAATCCCGGCCGGGCACAAATTTTCATTAACCGCACTTTGGTATTCCATCTAAACCTAGTACAGTGCAGCCACAACTACTCGCAAATTACGATTTATTTCAATGAGATCTTACCCCAGAGATTTGAAACCCATCACGCTTATCTGCAGGGAGTTCCAAAGACTGTGGTGGCCACCACGGAACTCAGATGTAACGTCCATCGTGCATACCCGGGAGTCATGGAAAGCACACTCCGAGCAACGGATCCCGCACACACGAGAATGACCCGAGAGCGACAACAAATCACTTTATTTCTCTTAAATTTCTAATAAACTTATAAAACATTAAAAATTGAGTTATTCTTTCATAAAAATTTTGAAAATAACATACTACTTTATAGAAACTAATTCGTTCAAAATATAACACGCTGAGCAAAACGTTATGGCATTTCACCTTGGTGGCTGAAGGCTAATATGCAGTGTGCCCACCATTCGTCTTTCTAACGACTTGATCTCTGCTGGAACATTTTCAGTGAAATTTCTGAATGTCTGCTGAGGAACGGCAGTCCTTTTTTCCTCAACAGCTGAAACCAGATAAGGCAGTAGTGTTAGACAATGGCATGTGGAGTATTCGAAGTTCTAACTCATTCCAAAGGCCTTGTTCCATTTAGCTTCTGGTCCAATCCACTTCAGGGCAGTTGCTGTTCCCACCTAATGTGTTACCAGTTTCGGTCTTTCTTAAACCATATTATCCGCTTCTAAAGACATTAAAACTTTTCCCACACTTCAACATAAAATTCTGGGATGTAATTTTTTTTATTTTCACTTGTCAGTTGTGATGTCTTAGTAAATAATACAAATTTGAGAAGATTCTTACATATTTGCAAATTTGTACACAGTAAAACTTACTGTAATTTTCTATCATCATTCTAAAATAGATTTTTACACTTTTATTTTAAATCTTGTCTTTGCATTTTTCTGAAATCAATATCTTGATGGGTAGCTTATTTACTGAACGTGACTAGCGTATTTAATTACAAATTTTCAGCACTATTTTCGCAAACTATTGCCTCAAAATTTTGAACTGAAATTGTACATTATCTAAACCTGTGAATTGTCTAAGCCAATAATATCAAAAACAGGAAGAGACATTAACATATGTATGATTCTGTTTGGAGTTGTAAATGCGCCAGTACATGCTGTTGAAGTATTTGGAATAAATTTAATATGAAAAATGGAACTACGGATTTCATACTGATATTCAAAAGCCCTGGACATAATGTAAATAAAACATTTAAGAAACAGAGACTGGAAACTGCGCCTTACAAAACACAAGTATAGCTACAACGCCGTCTTCATTTAAGACACCCGATTGAAGGCATGTTTTTAGGCGTCCGCACTTACAAGGGGAACACCAAGTATGGTGCAAACGAATTTTGATGAGTCTTAGGTATGTTGCGCTGGATTTGTTCCAATGCGCCTTGGTTTCCACGAAAATCGAGATTAAAGTCCAGCGCGTAACAGCAATAACTGTAATAAGTCACCAGTGGTACGTAAGTCAGCGTGGTCTAATTATCAAGGCGCTTGTCTGACACACGGACTACCCGAGTTCAAATCCTTTCTCTTTCTTCACTTTTCCGAAGATTGATTGTGCGTAATTATATGCTTTCATAGCCACTCTTATGTTAATGATTGAGTAATTGGTCATGATAATAACTTATGTTAATTGCTCAATATGTTATGTATTGCGCAACGATTATTTTATTTTATTCTTTATTTCGAAGCATACTGTACGTAAAGACAGGATCAAAAACTACTAAAATATTCCGGGTTATTGTGCCGTGGCCGGATGGATTATTAGAACCATACGTCTCGTCCCCATCTGCATGGGACATTTTCAGGGAGGATCGTCGGTTCTTTGTGCGTCTGAGTCACACCCTGGCTTGCTACTGACTTAACCCTTTAATGCATAGTGCAGCTGATCAGCTACATACCTTATTTTTCCCATTATCTCTCTAGATGATCAAAATTTTACCACAAAATGATTTGTAGCTGCTTGGATACATAGTGTTACATACGCTAGTAGCTCGTCCTAGAAGTTATAAATCGCAGAGTGCTACTGAATCACTTCGACAGTTAGCTGCATTGAGTTGCTCCTAACATGTGCGTTTGTTTACATTATTATTCCTCATTTGCCATGTAAAAGCAGTAAATCACATAATACTGTTGCATTAAGAGTTACTTTCTGTAAAGATGAGAGGCATAATAGTGACATTTAGTACATCGAGTACAGCATGGAAGCAGCTGACCAGCTATGAACGTTTTATTGCTAGTAGTGCAGAATAATTGTAAGGATTTTTTCCACATTTTTTTTCAGTATATACGCTCTATACATTAATCGTGATAGTTTTTAAAGCTTCAAATAAAAAGTCATGCATTAAAGGGTTAATATGTCATCCGCAGATGGAGGACGAGATGTCTGGTTTTAATAATAAATCCATCAGGCCACGGCACAATAGCTCTGACTCAATTTTAACTTCAGCGGCCGAGAAAGTTTACCCTCTAGGAAAACAGGATGGTACGCTAATGTGGCAGAGAGTCGGCCGCTTGCCACAGGTGGGAGCCGGCGGCATCAACCTGTTGGTCCCAGCCGCGCCTCGCGTCGCGCGCATGCGTGCTCCAGGGACGCCGCGCGGGCTACACAGCTTGCTGCGTCTTCCAACCACGCCGCGATTCCAGACGCGCTCACACACACACACACACACACACACACACACACACAGCGCCGCAGACGGTGCACCCCATCGGCGTGGTGCAGATGGATCTTGCATCTTCATTCGTCAGACCGTATCACGTTCTGTCATGTGTGTATCCCAGGCGATGGCTACAAACGCAAGCCGTTGTTCCCGATGAGCTATGTGTATGAAGTGGCACACATGTGCGGCACCGGCTGTCGTACTCCATGGAAGTCATATTCCCATGGAATGTGCTCTGGGAGTAGTGTCCAGCCCGCCCTGTGTGGCACTGATCCGTCAGGGATGGCTGGACGGACAGTAGTTTGTTCTGAATTGTGACACCCTTATTCAACGATTCACGATACACCATCGCTGCAGTTGAACGTGTAAAGCCGAATTCCCGGACCGCTATCAATCACCCTATTCCAACGGCGTCAGGTCACGACGACGACACATTTATACATATCACTTGCACAACCACGCGTCAGAAGGCTTCCCATCCAATTGCAGCTGCCTTGAGGATGGCCGGGGGGGGGGGGTTGCAAACAACATACCTCCGCTATGGTATCGCGTACTATGAGGCAACCAATTTTATATGGTCACGGAAACGCAAGCAGTTGGCAACCCGAGTTCCTACAATGCCGCAGGATGCCATGCAGTACCAACAATTAGCATGCGAATTCTGGTTGGCAGAAGTAGAGCTAAATAGACTGATCTTACAACTGTAGACACAAGAGGATCACGAGGTATCGGTCAATCAAGCCGAGAATTAACCTCCTCCGTAGAGAAGTCAAAGGAGCCCTAGTCGAGCACAGGAACTACAAGTGGAACACGAAACTTGCCGCCATGCAGCCTGATGCCTCGGTATGGGATCTCATCCGTTATTTTATCAGATCTCACCCACGTATTCCGCCACTGGAAATGCCTGCTTGAACCGTGTATAAGCCAGAATGAAAGGCCTTGCAGACGCATTTCAGATTAACCTCCGCCATGTGGAGGGTCCGAACGATGGCCATCACATGCAGTTTGTCGAAGGCCGACTCACTATTTACCTCACCGCAGTAGAAGACAGGACGAACGACCACATACCACCTACCTCATAAGAAGTAGTACGCTCCTTCACCCGAGAGCTACAAGGCGCCAGATATGATGGTCTGGTACTCAGGAACACGCTACTTGAAGGGATTTATCTTACAGCTGACGTTCTTAAACCTCACTCTGCGAGCAAAGAAATACCTCAGTTCCTGAACCCGTGCTGTCATCATCCCCGTTTCAAGACCGGGAAAGAACCGCGCCGACCCGGGGAATTAAGGTCACATCAATCCCCTGCTGCTATTGAGCAAAGCCTTCAGAAACCTTCTACTGCACCGACTAATTCTGAAAATTACTGCAAACGACATTCTTCCGCCAGACCAATTTGGCTTTCACGCCGGCCACTCCACGACGCTACAACTACTGCGAATGTGTGAGGAAATCTTAACCGCCTTTAACGGGAATTCTGTGGGGCTATTTTCCTGGACACATCACGCGCCATTGACATCGCATAGCATACCGGAATTCAAAAAAAAATGTTCAAATGTTTGTAAAGTCTATGGGAGTTAACTACGGGGTCATCAGTCCCTAAACTTACAAACTACTTATGAACTACTTACGAACTAGGACGGCACAAATATCCATGCCCGAGGGGGGATTCGAACCCCCGACCGTAGTGGCCGTGCAGACCGTGACTGGAGCGCCTTAGTCTCCTCGACCACCGCGGCCGGCATACCGGAATTCTCACTTGGATTCAGTAGCAGATACGTGAAGATCCTCCAATTGTAACCGCTGGGAAGAAAAATTCGTCGTACGCAAAGCACATGCCTTCTCGACCATTAAGAATGTTGAAGCTGGTGCTCCATAGGGGTCGGTCCTCGGGCTTGCCCTCTAGTCCCTTTACGCGACAGACCTCGCTTAAACACGGAGGACTTCACGAGCAGTATAAGCAGACGACCCAGCTCTTCTCACTCGAATGAGATGGCCAATGGCGTATCAACCGGGCGGTGGGGGGGGGGGGGCGGGGGACGGGAGGGTGCAGGAGGGGCAGTCGCCACCTCCCGCCCTCCCCCAAGTATTTTTGATGGCATCCAGTTTTGCCTTTGACTGAAGCGTCGTGTAACAACTACTACATTCTGCCCTGTCCTTTCATCCTATCTTTCTGTGTGTGACTGCTAACAGGGGCCAACATCTGTACTGATGTGGCGTTCAAGGCCGCTGTTATATAAAAATGAGACGCAAGCGCAACTTGACGAATCATCCTTTATTTTATTTTTTTAACGGAAACTGGAACACCTCGGTTAATGTAACACGACCTCGCCCCCTCCCCCCATACCAGTCCTGGAAATCGCTAGGACGAATTCAGTGTTCTTTCCCCCCCCCCTCTAAAGAAATAGTTGGTACGCCAATGGAGATGGCCGCAAGCCATTCACCGGCGCTTATACGCAGCTTGTATTAAACTGGAATCATGGGCCCCCAAAGTGGAGAATCGGTTTCAGTGCAGCGAAAATCCAGGCAATTATACCAAGCGACAAAAAACATGTGCATCCCATTCAGTGGACAAACAGTACCTTGGGGTCCTCATCGACAGCAAGCTCACAAGCAGGGATTTCAGACAGGAGACGGCACAACGCCTGGGAGCAGTTTACCCCCCTCGGAAACGAGCGATCAGAGTTCTCGGTTCGATGTCAACTACACATACACAGAACTTGTCGCGACCAGTGATAGATTACGCATGTCCACTATAGGAAATTGCGCTCCAGACGGTCCACAACAAAGCGTTACGAGTGTTCCATGTGCCAGCGAACATTCCAGCTGATTACCTGCATGACACTGCAGGTGAAATGAAGCTCCTGGACAGCTTTAAGGAGTATGCGGGAAGGCTCTACGTACACTCAACGACGGGCGACGAACCCACTTATTCGCGACGGGCACAATAAACTACGTGAGAGACCTCTACAAGTGGCCCGTGGCGTTAAGGACCGGCAGTAACTGCCACCTGAAACTAACATATTTCTCAACACCCGTCCCGCGCCCAGGAAGACACATTAATACCCACGACGTCATAAATCGAACAGTTCTTACGCCCTGAAAGATGCAGTAAATGCCCCTTAGGTAATAAACTGCACTCGTGCATGCGGTGGCTGTTAGCGGCTGCTGCAGGCAGGGAGCATCGCGTTCATCCAGACTGCGACGCCTTCATGAAACGTGTGCATCGAGTTCCCAGTGCCACGATCCAGAAGACAGCCTTTTGCGATTTAGCACACAGCGTCACGCTACGCGGAATAGTTTCTCAAGACAGTCTCTGTGTTGACAGAAATATTACAAACAGCAAAAACTATCAAGGTTAACGCACGAACCCTGCACTTTCATCAGGACGGTTGTTCATCTACAACACCAAACTGAGTATTCATTTAATTGTAGTAAATTCCTCAGGTTTTTATTATAGTCGACATGATCGACTGGAAAGTGTACGCAACTGCACTGGGTTATTTTAAATGTATTTATTTCTGTCAACAGTTGCAATATAATTGTATGTTTCAGTCACATGGATCATCTTCAGATCTTATACACTACGTTTACATGTAACACATCTTCCGGAAGACGAAAACCGATTTTCGTAAACCGTTTTACGCTGTCGTGTTTACATGGCACAGCCTGAATCGGATTACCTAATCAACTTAAGATGGCGGCTTAAAAAACAGCTGATTCAGTCCCCGATTTAGTCAGCATAATCGCTATTTTTCCTTTACTTAAATACAAAGATTCATGCTCACTCTAATATTAATACCTTTATTTCACATAAGAAAATATCAGTCTGTCCATATGTGCCGAAAATTGTTACAAAAACAATCTGACAAGCCAAGAACGCTTCAAAAACGGTTGCGTTTACTTGGGCACGAAAATCGATTGTGGAACTGGGAATCCGCTTTAGAGAAGTGGATTTCCAGAATCGATTTTGGAGTGTTTACATGACTAATCAAAAGCGGAATTGGGAAATCGGTTTACGAAATCCGGTTTTGGGAGCCCATGTAAACGATGTGATAGTTGCGTCCGCAGCTCGTCTGGCTGAGTACTAATTGGTATCGAAACATGTAATTAAACAATTATATTGCAACTGTTGACGGAAATAAACATATTTAAAATAATTCCTCAGGCGTTGTTACAGTTGCGGATCTTCCCGTTAAGGAGTACGTCGGCAACGTCCGCCATTGCGCCGCCTGCTGGTCAGTGCAGAGGCTGCCAGCGAAGGCAGGCGCACCTGGGAGCAGCGGTTCCGTCCGGCGGAAGTCTTTTCGGCGTGGCTTCCCGAGAGCGGGGTTTAGGCCGCGGTTAACGAGGGCGGATGAGGGCGATTGCGTGGCAGCGTGTCGCAACCGCCGTCTCGCTGTCACCGCAGCTGCCACTGCCACAGCGGCGCACACCCCGACAACACCAACACTGCACTGCACTCCAAGTCGGCAGCAACCTCGTCTCTACCTCGACACAGACGACTTCGACATCCACACTCCGCAAGCCACCACACGGCGCGGTACCTCGTACCCACTACTGTCATATCCTTTTCTGTCTCCTTTCCCAAATGGAGCCGGGGAAAATTAGTGCTTATATTCTTCCGTAACAGCCCTCCTTTCTTTTCTCTTTGCAGTCCTGCCGCGGTGGCGAGCGTTCCAAGGCGCCGTCGGAGGTTAGAGTCCTCCCTCTGGCATGGGTGTATTTGTTGTTCTTAGCATAAGTTAAGGTAGTTTGTAAGCCTAGGGACTGATGAACAGAGTAGTTCAGTCACCGTCAAATTCAAGTCACCGTCAAATTCAAGTCACCGTCAAATTCAAGTCACCGTCAAATTTAAGTCACCGTCAAATGCCGGCTCTCCAAATTTCCGCGACAGTTTTTCTCGGCAGACACGACGTTTCCCACTCCCATATGAGTTCCGGAAAAATCTGCTTAACACTTGCGTGTTTATCGAACCTACCAGTAACAAATCTAACATGCCACCTTTGAATTCCTACCGAGAGGAAGGTGGTTCAAATCCATCTCCGACCACCCGGATTATGTTTTCCGTGATTTCCCCAAATCACTCCAGGCATTTGCCGGGACGGTTCCTTTCAAATGGCACGGCCGATTTCCTTCCTCATCTCATCCGAAGAATCCGAGCGTATTAAGTCTTATTGAATCCATCATTAGTGGTGGAAACGGGACAGCGGCTGGTCAAGAGACAGAAGGAACTGAGATACCAACAGCCGTATGTATAATATTATATATCTCAGTTCCTTCAGAATCCTAGCGTAGGCTCCGCCTCTAATGACCACGCTGTCGACGGGGCGTTCTGAATCGATTCTGGTCTTACTTTTAAACCGATGGTTACCGATCTGTGGCCCGCAGACCACAAATGGGTAGCGAGAGAAATTAAAATACACGAAACATAAAAGTTTAAAAAGAAAAAAAGTTTCTTTTTTTCCTTACACAGTCATTTGGACTGTGTGTTCACGATAACTTTAAAATTTCATTGGTGGTGATAGAAGTGGATAACATCGGTACCATTTGAAAGCATTTGTCTCTCTCTTTTGAGAGGCTTTCTGAATTACAGACTGACAAATTGTAAGAACGCATTTGAACCCATTCTATTAGGCAAATTTGTTCTAAAAAGGTATATCATGCAATAACATTCTGTAAATCGCCTTTCGTTATAATTTCTCCACAATTTATTTAGGTGAGGAAAGATTTCCTGTTTACTGTTTATTTGGCAACATTAAATATTTCAATTTTCATCATTGGACGGTCAATGATGGTTGATTTCAATATTTCAGCTATCAAACACAGCGATGTTTCGTTGTCTTTTGCTTAATATTTGGTAATAGTCTGAATTCTTAGCAGATATTGCAAGTTACCGGGGTAATAGTTTCTTTCGATTTTGTGATTTTATTCCATTCTTATACATAAACTGCTCATAAAAGGAAATAGGCAGCCTTAAAGATTATTTGTTATGGAAAGATTTGGATAATTCTTATTTGAGACACTGAAAATGGACTGATATTTATTGTGAAGAGCCGGCCTCGCACGCCACTATTGGAACGACAAACAGTCCAGAAGAAGAACAAAACAGCATCTTATGTACCTGTTGATTATCTACGATAAGGCAGTTATGATAACTTGCTATATTAGGACTCAAAAGAAATAAGTAGGTTTTTGTCTTCACGTTTTATTGACTGTAAAATGACGAACTTGTGGGGTTGTTATATGACAGATTATCAGGCATTTCACATGAAATACTGTACTCCAAAATTCAAAGATTTCCATATGCATAAGACCACCACCGTAGTATTTATATTGCAGGACCAAATTCCTTTTTTGGGCAATGTTACTTACAAGAAAAAAAACAATATTCTGAAAAAAAAAAATGTTCACTTGACCTTACACGTCTCATTTAAGTAACGTAATGTTTCTTCTTCGCGCGACTTCAGTGTGTGCCAAATTAAGCGTTAAAAACAAATCCAGGAATCAACTGCAAGTAAGTGATAATACGCGTATAGCTTTCAGCAACAGTGTTAGCCCTAATATTACCGAACTTGTAAAATAAGATGAAAACTGTAAAATAACATTGAAACTGAATATTCTACTAACATTTTCTATTATAACAGTAATGTCAACAAAATATTAAAGTTTAACGATTGTGTTAAACGCTGGTTAAAGTTTATTTTTAGATTGACACTGTCTTCCTTGAACCTTGGAATCCCAGCTCACAACAAAGAAATCCAAGTGGTCCCTGCTCGAAAGCAAGTTGGAAGCCGCTGCCTTAAACTGATCTGTTTCCAAACATTCGAGCACTTCTCAAGAATGGGTCTCACTATTGTTCTAGTCGAGATTTCCTTTACACATAAACTAATTCTTCCCAAAATGGGATTTTCAGACTAATTTGCATAACCTTCCATTTTTCCACAGAGCCAGCTTCCATTCATCACACCAGCTTTAAAGTTTGTCTAAGCCGTCTTGCACCATAGTACAGTCCCTCGACGTCGACACCTTGGCATAAACCACAGCATCATCAGCAAACACCCGCATTTTGCTACACACCCTGTCGGTCAGATCTATTTGCTGATGTTTTGTTTCCCCTAAGCTTCTCTCTCTAAATATGGTTAAAATACAGTTAAGACTAAAATATAAATAAAGCGCAATCCGAATTAAAATCGCACCCATATTCGGGTTGTTTCCCAAAGCATCAGACTATTTAAGAAAGTTCTTCAGGTAATACAAAACGAAATTATGTGATATGAAAGCTACGTATTGAGAAATAAACCTTAAATGAGTACATTTCTTCAATACATGTAGTAACTTACATTCGACCAGAAAATGGCTGCACGAGTGCCACGTGACGTTCACTTGACAATAGCAAGATGGGATTGTCGGCAGAAAAGGTTGTTTCTACTTTGTATAGACACGGCTTATAAAGCTCTGTATAAAGACAGTAGTGCCACCTCTGCGGCGGCCGCCATTTTTGTGCCATACAGCTGCTGTGTTCCCATAGCGTGCTACAGGCCCGTTGCACTACAAAGAATTTAGAAGCACTTTACGACGAAAGTGATGATAGCGTAACAATAAAAATATAGATCGAAGCACAGTTTTGCATCAGTGAATGCTACAAATATAGATGGAAGCCATCAACAAGATGGAGATATGCAGTCTATGAGGATCTTTTCATAGTATAACAGACAAGAACCTGACTTGTTGCTCTGTGACAACAATGGAAACCAATGGCTCATACCTAGTGCTTCTTCATAATATAAATATTTGCTCTTTTGAATGAAAAGATTGAATTCAAAGTGTATTTGTTTAAATACGAAGCACAGCACAAATTTTTAATCATAAGATAGTCGTGAGTTAACTAAAATTTTCCCCAGACAAAGAAAAACGCAAGATATTGCTCAGTGCGCCAAAATAATTTAAATACGAAGTTGTGGTGTGTCGTTTTGAAATTATACCATCAAAAAGATTTGTAGTCCTTTAGTTAACAGAAAACGATCTTGTATGGCAAACAATCTTTTTCTTCTTTATATATTGTCTTACCTTCGTGAGAAGGTTGCCGTGGGTGTATGGATCACGTACAAGAAATAGTTCGAGAGATGTGATGTCATAAACAATGAAATGCACCATGCGGCCATGTTGAACACCACTGGGCGTACTTGAATCAAATATGGAACACACCTTCATTACTGTGAAGTAACAATTTGTTTGAAGGAAAAGTCCACCTACGACACACAGTTCACGAGATGTGACGTCATGATATGCACGATAAACCGCCCCCTCACGCAAAAGGATTGTTTGTAATGCATACAAACTACTGTTTTACGTGAAATACTGCACACACGGCCTTCAATGCAAGGGAAAGGTCACTGTCTGCATAAAATTTTGTACGGTGCATGGCGGAGAGTGCTTTACAAAAGTTTTCTGCACCAGTCCTGTTTTATTGTGATCTTGATGAAATTTTACACACTTGACCTTCAAATCAAGAGCAACATGACTCATTTCGTACGGAGCACACGGCGGAGAGTACATATAAATAATTATCGGCAGTTTCACCGACTGCCGTGAAATCCGTAGATAAGTGTAATTCTTCATATATAGGAGGAGGAGAGGTGAACTGGAAGAGGCGGAGGGTGAGATGAACAAGGTAAGCGGAGAGGCGTTGATGGACAGACAGAGGAGGGAAGGGCAAACAGATTAACAGAGAATCATCATATAAATACGCTAACACGAAAATTGTGGTAAGATTACTAATTTATTCGTACAAGAAGGCCAATGAAAGTTACATAATTCGAAAAATTGTTTGTCGTAGATTTCACGAATATAAATATTGTGTGTGCATTTAGCCATTAAAAGTGGTAAAATGAAGTAGAAATGTTCCTATCTACAGTTTGGATCAAGTTCTATATTCTCCAACAATCAGCTCACTGATTGGCTATTCGCCTCGACCAAAGACGATATAATGCAGCGCATCTGCAGTATTAAAATAAGTGAATATCGAAACATGGAGTGCTCCCAACTCACTTTCTTGGGCCGTTCAAATGCTTTATTTTCGCATTGATTAATAGTGGTTAAAGGAAATGGATGTTTTCATATGAATGCCGATATAAAGGATGATGCGCCGGGAGAGGCATCTAGCGGTGCTCGGGTGGAACTACAAAGTCGACATGTTGTCAGCTCTGGAATTCTAAATATCACAGTATCGAAATAACATTATTTCTTGGCGAAATAATAGTTCAATTTCAAATATTAGGCCAATGAAAGTTATATAATTCGAAAATGGCACGAGAAGTATATACTTCCGTTTTTATTTGTTGTTATTGTGTCAGGCATTTTCCGTAACACGTAAAAGATACCGTTTGTTACCTCCCAGTGCCGGTTAAATTTTACCAAATATCCCAGCGGCTTCCTATGATAATGTTGGCAACAGATGCTGAATAGTGAAAAGCTGCGAGTCTTCATTTTAGCCAATCGCTTGACAACGCTGATGTTTTCTCGTGGAATCTTCGCTTTACGAGGGCAATTATTTTTACTTAGCAGACGAGGGTACATACAAGAACCTGTCAACCATAAAGCAGGAACAGCATTATTTGTTTACTTCGCCGGCCGCGGTGGCCGAAGGGACTGCGGCGCGTCAATCAGTCTGCACGGCCACTACGGTCGGGGGTTTGAATCCCCCCTCGGGATGGACATTTGTGCCGTCCTTAGTGTTAGCTAGTTCATAAGTAACTTTTAAGTTTAGGGAGTGATGACCCGTAATTAAGTCCCATAAGCTATACAAACATTTGAACATTATTTTTCTTCTTCTTCTTCTTCATCTTCCTTCTTCTTCTTCATGGTCTGTACGATACACTAATCGAGTTATTCTATGTGGTTCGAACAAATGGGGAAAGATTTTCTATCGTGTTGTTGATGTTGCCGACATAATACGTAAAATTTTACCCACAGTGACCACTGTAAACACAATTGGTCGATTTTCGACCACAGGCAATACCAGTTCAAATAAATATCCTGGCAACGGCGGGTTTTCGGCTAGTAGAGAAATAAACTTCAAATTAGTACACTTGTGCAATATACGCAGTGGTTTAGGTTGGCCCAGAAATGGCTGCCGAGTGCGGCGTGTCGTTCAAGTGTCCACTGTGCACACGCAGGGGGTGGTGTATGTGCAGGCGCCGCGGCCACGTGACGGCAGAGGCGAAGGCAGAGGAAGCGCCGGCCGCCGCGGCCGCTTGCGCAACCCAGCCTCGCCAAGGCCGCCCCCGCGGTAAACAGCTCTTTTCCAGCGCCGCGTCACACCGCGTGCCTCAGCCGCGCAACACACACAGCCTTCCCTCTGGGGCTCTTGTTCTAATTCGCCGCGACACCAGCAGTAAACTACACTTCTGGGTCCATTCGACACCACCTAGATACAAGGCCTCACAACAGCTCGTGTCACGTCGCACTGAGAGGCCGCGATCGCTATCTGATTGGCTGGCCGCTACGAGGTAGTGGGCTGTGCCCCAGCGACCAGTCATTCAGCACATAGCGATCACGGCCTCTCGGTGTGTCGTGACACGGGCTTGTGAGCCCTTCTTTCTAGGAGTGTTGGTCCATCTCGGGAGATGCAAAATGAGGGAAGAAATGTACATACTTTGAGGAGCGTACTGGTGGTTCTGAACAAAAAAACTTCTATCAAAATTCAGCCCTTAGATTAGATTTGTTGGTTCGTTTCATAGATCCGTGTTGAGGTGATCCTTCTGGATGAGGAACACTTTTTTTTTTTTTTTTTTGTTTTTTTTTTTTTTTTTTTTTTTTTTTTTTTTGCACAAGTTGATAATATAATAATACTGTATGCAGATACATACGCTTCTACAAGGTGATAATATAATAATAGTGCGCCTCGGTTGCACAGTGGAAGAGTGCCAGACTACAAATCCAAAAGTCGCGGATTCGATCCCCGCCAGATCCTAGGATTTTTATCTGTCACTTACCACTTCTTTCACCTCTGGCAGTATTGCTCATGTGAAAAATACCGAGTAGCACCGTGGCTCGGAACCCACGTTAAACTGTAGTTTCCCCTATAACTGGCTGGGTAAGTCAGTTGGAAGGCAACGGCATACCACCACCAAACAGGACTATGCCTAGTAAAGCATTGTCGTGTTCAAACCTATCTTCGGATTGTTGACTGCTTTACCTGTTTTTAATACAATACTAATAGTATGAATACAGATACATGCATCATCTGGTTCCGTTTAAGAATTCGTCAGTTGGCCACTAGAAAGTCTTTTAGGCTCCTCTTAAACTGATCTTTATTTGTACCTAAATTTTGGTTGGTAAATTATTGAAAATGTATGTTCCTGAGTAGTGGACTCCTTTTTCAACTAAAGTAAGTGCTTTTAAGTTCTTGTATACACCATTTTTGTTCCTAGTATTATAGGTATGAAGTGAGCTGTTTGTTGGGAAAAGGGCTATATTATTTATGACAAATTTCATTACGGAATAAATATACTGAGAGGGAGTAGATAACATACTCAGTTCTTTGAAGAGGCTTCTGCAGGATATCCGTGATTTTATACCACAAACAATAAGTATTACAGGCGTTTGGACTCTGAAAACTTTTGCTTGACTTTAAGAGTTACCCCAAAATATTATACCATATGACATTATGGAATCAAAGTAAGCAAGGTATGCAAGCTTTTTTTTTTCTTTTTATGTCTCCTACGTCTGATACCACTCGTATTGCAAATACAGATTTGTTAAGTCATTTCTGCAGTTCTGTGGTGTGCTCCTCCCAACTGAATTTATTATCAAGCTGTAATCCCAGGAATTTTATACTGTCAAGCTCTTCTATCTGCTCTTCTTCATACTTTATGCATATACTGGATAGGACACACTTACATGATCTGAACTGCATTTGTTCTTATTTGTTTCCGAACAAACCAATGAAGACAACTAGGGACGAGAAAAGTGTAGCGTCGTCTTTACTAACCGTGTCAGTACACAGTTCGCTTGCGCATGGTGCAGTTCTTTACCTTGGGTACTGGTACATCTTTACATAGTAGAAACTATTTTAAAATTTTGTTGCTATCGCCATAGTACAAGAAAAAAATTTTGGGTGCAGTCTCCCCTTAAACTCTTCGCCGTATATACTGTACGTTCGTTTATAAGTCAACGCCGAATCTAATTAAGATCCTTCCGCTGAAGCCAGCACATTGTTTGCACTTCTCCTGCGCTTCCAGCCGGCTGTGCTGTGGTATGGTATGTAACGACGTCGGACAGTTCCATTTTACTGCAAGCTCTCACAACTCAGACGGCAAGCTAGCTTACCTGCGACGGACAGGCTGGGGAGTCCTACTTGTGGAATACCCTGTCCACAACCTGCAGTGTCCGGACTCCGGGCAAGTGTCATCACATTCCCTCTCCGGGAAAGTGAATAATAAACACAGTTTGTATAGTGAAAATGCCACGGATTTTCACACATGCAGACTATGCTGACATGAAGTTTATATATGGCATGTCATATGGGAATTCCAGAGCTGCTATATGCGAATACCAGCAACGATTTCCGAATCGCAGAGTGCCAAATAGCAAGGTGTTTCACTGATTGCGTGAGCATGGTACCTTTCTCATCGTAAACGTTGTCTCTGAACGTCCCGTACAACAAACTCTTAATTAAAATGAAAACATTTTTCCAGTAGCGGAATTCAGCGCCAGAAGAATTGCTGCCCAGCTCGGTATTCCATAAACACGAATGATACGCATGGTACAAGAGCATCGGCGGAGTGTAAAACATCTGCGTGAAGGAAATGCTGCCGCCCTACAAGAATTCCGTCAATGGATCAATAAGAGTGATAGATTAATTCCACGTATTCACCGATGAGTCAACATTACCCGCAACGGAATCAACAACACGTGCAACTCTCACGCATGGGCCGATGAAAATGTGCACGCTACTGTACAAACTAATTTTCAACGACGCTTGTCTGTCAACGTCTGGTGCGGTATTATCGATGACCAACTCGTCGGTCCGCAGAATGCCTGAAGGATATCGTTTTGGCAAGAAATGCTCGTATGTAATTTTAGCATGACGGAGCTGAACACATTCCGTACGGCCAGTGACACTATCTCAATACATCGTATCCTGGTCAGTGGATCGGTCGCCGTATAGTTACTGCTTGGTGACTGAAGTCACCAGATATTGCGCCATTGGATTACTGTTTGAGGAGGTGTTTGAAGAGCGAACTGCACAAGCGCAGACTTGACACAAGGGAGGAACTTTTCGCTCGTATTTTATATGTTTGTGTTCAAGTGTGCTCCAAAACCTGTCTACCAAAGCAGCAAAATGAAGTAGACGGTAGACTGTTTGAAGAAACTTTCCGTGTAAAGAAGCATTAAGCACAAAATAACAGTATCTTAATTTGTCACCTGCACTTTTACCGTTCCTAGATGTTTTCATTGGTTTACCTGCAAACGGTTAAGAAAAGGGCGTATGTCCATTAGAAGTTGTTTTTGTTCACAGCTCTTACCTTTCCTATCCACTCACACTGTATATTGCTGATAGCTGGCTGGCGATTGAATTTTAGCGGCCGCTGTCACCGGGAATAAATTTCTTCAGGGTGTGAACCTGGCTATTATTCAGTGCTTTAAGGACGTCGCTTCGGTCAGTATTGTAGGAACTGAACAATATTTCAACGAGAGACAGTTACTCAGGAACCTACTGTCTGAAGCTGTTGTGTCTCGTCTATTGATGCTCTGGCTTGCTAGAAAAATGTAGGCACCCAGGGGGTGGGGCAATAGTGTCATTCTTCACAAATAATTGCGGCGATCATCACATTTAATGGTTTTCATTTTGGTAACGGCATTGTTTTCAGTAGGATGCAGTTTTCAAGTAAAGGCGAAGATCAGTAAAAAAAAGTGTTTTTTCTTCTTTCAAAATATTTATCATGGATTACGAAGTGCAACTGTAATCTAAATTGACGATTTACTGTGATAAAAATATGCAACCAGTAGCTTCTATAGATGCAGGCTCATGGAGATGTTACAGGAACACATTTTCTTGCTTCACGAGTAGGTAGACGCTATGATGGTGTTGGTTTTTTAATTCGTGGTAAAAAGTAGTAGTAGCATATTGTGATGTTTAAACATTGACAATGCGCAAGCTACAATATGCAAATGCACTTATCAAGAGTGAAAAAAGAAAAAAATTCAAAAGTCTAAGATCGCAATATTTTTCCTTAACCTTTTCACTCTCAGTGTAGTTCCTAGACAACGCCGTATTAAAATCTGCTTTACACAGTGTTATGAGTACCAATCCTTAAAGTCGCGTTTTTGTCGAGGAAAGATATGATTATAGAACGACGTTTTGCTGTTTGATGGAAGCATTAATCTCTGCGACTTTTAAGTCGTGTTGCGCTGGTCTGAGTTCGGCCACGAGTGTGAATGTGCATACGGTTATTTTATTTCAGCAGCGAATCGTCTTGCCTTTGGTGCTATCGTGAATATTATGCTAGCATTATTAATCTGACAGTGCTAAAAATTAACAAAATAACTTCTGAAGAATAATATACCTATAAACTAATGTGTGTTGTGCATGAAAAACATGACAAACATTATAACTGTCTGGTCAAAAATATTAAAGAACATTATTTTGCGTGTAAGGCATTGTATTAAAACATAAAATACTGAATTTTATTTTTTCGATAGCAGATTTCATAATGGACTGAAAGGTTTAAAAAGACAGGTTTCGGCCAAAAGCTTTTGCCACCTTCAAATGCAATCCGCCATTAATTTGTTGGTGGTTGTCTAGACTATGACGTGCAGTCACAGTCGATTAATTAATCTTCTAGTAACAGATAGATGGACTCGACAATGTTATCTAAAATTATTAAAAAAACAACCCACTACAACAATCTACACTTGGCGCAAGAAAATACAATGCTCCTGTAACATCTACACTGATGATGAGCCTAGATTGGCTGGAAAACTAGTGATGAAGGAACAAAAAACACCCACAAAAGAAGGTGGGTGCATATTTTTACCAAAATAAATCGTCAAAGTTAACCCGTGCATTCGTTGTTATAAAAAGGAATATTCTCTATTCTGGACGTCAGAGGTCTAGTACCGTGTCATTTGGCTAACCCTTACAGGACAGCACGGAGAAGCCGCTGCGGGTCGGATTTGTTACCTCTAAATGACCTCAAATACCAGGTACGTCCAGAAAGTAAGTTCCGTTTGCTTATATAAAACAAACGTGTAGAGATACAGAAAAAAAATATTCATTGTACAAAAATCTACAACTGTTAAACTACTTTTCTACATAGCTGCCGAAATTTTGTAGGCACTTGTCACAGCGTAGAACAAGTTTCTGCATGCCTTCTTCATAGAAGGTTGTCTCCTGTGTATTCAGCCATGTGGTAGCGTGTTCTTTCAGCTCGTCATCGTTGAGGTGTTGACAGGACAAATTTTAGGTGTAAGAAGAGGATTTCCATCAAAAGGTGATGTGCCCGACCTCATGTGGCGAATACGGGAATTTCACTGGGACGTGTTTGATCATCATGCGTACAGCCCGGGCCTCGCTCCTAGCCACTTTCACCTCTTCTTACTCCTAAAAATCTGTCCTTGGTGGTCAACATTTCAACGATGATGACGAGCTGAAAGACCATGCTACCACATGGCTGAATACACAGGCGGCAACCTTATATGAAGAAGGCATACAGAAACTTGTGCCGCGCTATGACAAGTGCCTACAAAAATTCGGCAGCTATGTAGAAAAGTAGTTTAATAGTTGTAGATTTTTGTACAATAAATATTTTTTTTCTGTATCTGTACACGTTTGTTTTATATAACCAAACGGAACTTACTTTCTGCACGTACCTCGTACACAAATATTATGAGCCTTACTTCTTGCATCCCCTCCCACTAACTTCCATAGTATGTACTTTTGTCTTTATAAATGTTTCTATGTCATATTTACGGGGGATTGCACTTACGGTATTTTCACTCTCAAATACATAATTGTGTTACTGTATTTACACTCGACATACACACACAGTATTTTACATCGAAGAAGGTGTGAAATAATCCTCGTGCTATAAAAATATCAAAATCGTAATTTTTGCAGTTACGATAGTTTACCTGGGATAGCCATAATTATATACACAAGATAAAAAAGTTCTAGCTCATTTTCTATATCAAAGGGCAACTAGCGACAGATGAGGCAACCGGCAGACCGCCTCGCTACACCGAGCCGCAGCTGCTGGATGTTTTGAACGACCCCGGTAGGAAGCCGGGCGCTTCCTGCAGGCTGTAACGACGCAGCCTCCGGAGCGCCAGAGCGCACTCACAAAGCGGCCGCCACTGGCGCCAGCGCCCCCGCTGCGGAGATTGGATTGGCACGGCGCGAAATTAGGCGGCGTGCGCGCGCTTCCTGTAATAGCGCCATCTCCATCGCCATCAGCAGCTGGCGCCAGTGATTGCCACGGCCGCGCCAAGACTGCGCCGGAGGCTCGCCGCCGGACGAGCCCCGCAACCGGCCGGCGAAAATTAATCTCCTAACAGCTGGCCGGGCGGCGAGAACAACGCCGCCGCCATTTTCACCGACTGCAACTTGTGTTCCAGTATGATCTTATGTAATCGTCATCTTGATGCAGCTCTCTGCGCTACCCACTCTGCGCGAGACATTTCATCTCCGAATGAGATCGGCAACTCTCATCCATTTGAGCCTCCTTACTGTATTCGTCTCTAGCTCTGTACCACCTTTCACTTATTTCCATCGATAAATTAACAATTCCGTCATGTGTTCTATCAACAGATCCCTTCTTTTACCCTACCGAGCGAGGTGGCGCAGTGGTAACACACTGGACTCGCATTCGGAAGGATGGTGGTTCAAATCCACCTCCGGCCATCCAGATTTAGGTTTTCCGTGATTTCGCTAAATCACTCCGGGCAAATGCCGGGATGGTTCCTTTGAAAGGGCACGGCCGATTTCCTTCAACATCCTTACCCAAACTTTCCGATCGTAAGCTCCGTCTCTAATGACCACGCAGTCGACGGGACGTTAAACTCCAAGCTTCCTTCCTTCCTTCTTTTACTCAAGATTTACCTGAAAGCTTTTCTCCTCAATTCGGTTCTGCGATCTACCCACCTTCAGCATTCGCCTGTAACACCACACTCCAATAGCTTCCATTCTCTTATTGTCTGAATTTATTCAACATATTTCACTCCACGACAGTTGGGTCTTGGCGCTCGACTGGAATCCGAAGGGTCGCGGGTTCGAAACCCGGTTGAAGCTCGGATTTTTTTCAGTCTGCATTTTAACCCAACCTTTACCTCTCAACGATGTGAGGAGTCGCCAGAAACGACATGTGGTTCGGATTCCACGTTAAGCTGTAGGTCCCCTTTCCCCGGTTGGACAACTGGGTTACGCTACGGACACCCAAGTCGCCGAAATGGCGTCCAATTGAAAGACTTGCACCAGGCCAATGTGCCACACGAAATTATTATACTCCAGTACAAGGCTAAAATCCAGCCAAAGGCCTTCATAAAACACTTCCTAACATAATTTTCGATGTTAACAAGTTTCTCCTATTCAGAAATGCTTTTCTTTTCATAACCATGCTGCATTTCATACCTTGTTCTCTTGTTAATGATCATCTTTATACCCTCATTTCGAGACAGTGTCCATTCCACTCAACTGATCTTCCAGGTCCTTTGCTGTCTCCGACAGAATAACAATGTTATGAGTAAACCGCACTGTTTTTTGTATCTTGCTCCTGAACTTTAACACATTGACTGCCACGTGAGTTTATAAACTCGCAGGGAATTTTCTCTTCGGGCCACATGAAGTAAATACAACTCACGAACCCCCCCCCCCCCCTTGCCCCACTATCAGCTTGTCTGATAATTGGCTGAATAGAACCGCGACTCTTTATGGGTCGGATCTCAAACAGCCCGCTCCACTCCTCGGAGTGGAGACAAAGGAACAAGGTCTTCTTTTAACATTTTTCCATTTAAAAGCCCAGTGGTACAGTTTTAATTCACAATATCGGACTGTAACTCGGTGTCACAGTAGATCATGGCTCCAATAACCAATCATGTTCGTGGCCTTTAGTTTTCAAGAGCTCAAGAGTAGTTATTGGCATTTGAAATTGTGAGTTACATAACACTCACACGGCCCAGTCATATTGGCCTTTCCTTGCCTTTATAATTTATTATTTAGTGTTACATATTATTTATAAGATTGTAAATCACACACAGTTTTAATGGCATTCTCCAACTCTAATGCAACAACAATGAAACAAACTGAAACAGTTGGGTAATTCCACTTTGTATCTCTAACAATTATATTTACTGTGCTTTATGAAAAAACACTCTACGCAAAAATATGAGTCACAAGTCATACATTCCATGCTGATTGTTTGCATTTCTTGACAGCTTGCTCTCGTCCAAATTCATTCATTTTTTCGTAGCATACCGCACATCTAAGTCTGGCTGCTCACATGTTCACAAGAACACAACCTGCAGGCAACTCCGTGGCTTCGGCATCTGTAGTCTCATGCTCACTTCCCCTTTGAATTCTGTAACTGAGATGATCTTGTTGATGTATTGGTATATCACATGAGCATTTACCAGTGCTGACCCTGTCAACAATTTAATTGCAAGTTTTCTGTACCATTTCACACCCCGCCTTAGACAATGTGAGTACGACTGCATTTGGTCATAAAGATCTATAAATGACTTTGATTATAGTCAATTAGCGCATGTTAACTTACAGGTTGTATTTTCTTTTAAATTTTAACTGTATAGTTGCGTCGGCATGGTAGATTAATGCAATTAAGTGCGAGTTCCGACAATGCCACACCGCTGCTTTCTTCGCGAATTCCGGCAACCACTGATAAATATTGGAACGAAGTTGCCAGTTTTTGCCTACAGATTTTCGTTACGTTTATAAAATACTCAATAACACAAAGCAGATCTGACTTTTGCTATCAACCATGAAAAGAGGTATATTGTTTATGTGGGTCTTCGCAACTATGTATTTTCGTTTAGCGTTGAGGTTAGCGGTACGACTACGAACTTCGATATACCTCAGATGTAGAGCACTGTATAGTACAAGCAGAACAATCCGTCATTTTGAATCCTACGTTGAAGACGCGCATTTAAAGACTACGGAACATTTGCGCTTTTTAATCTCCTCTTAAGGCCATTAAATATACTTTCCTAACGCAGAAAATAGTACAGTATAGTAAATTTATTTGCTTACAGTCAGTGATTAGACGAATATTTACATATATGATACATTCACTTACATTCCAAATTAAGGCATATGTTGCCATTCTAAATATTTACCACATAACCGTTAAAATTATTGTATTTTCGGTTTATAAATGGTACGTCCACATACGTTTACGGCAACTAAGAGTTGCATTCAAAATGTTACGGAATAATGTTAGATTGCGATGCTCTACTTCCCCTATTCCGGCCTCTAATGTCTCCAATATCTTACACGTTATATTTCAGAGAAGATTTTGCGTCAAAATGTATTTAATAAGTTTGAACGTCTGGTTTCGTTATTTAACGACTAAATAAAGTCTCTCTGGTACATGCACGTTGAAATTAAGTAAATATTTCATGCTAAGTTTTGAATTTAATGCCTTTCATAAACGGACTTCTTTCCTGTTCGCATTCTTTCCGAAGTTATATTTACATAAATTTATTTCCAGACATCCTGTTCACAGCTTGGCTAAGGCCTACGTACTCGTTGAGAGTTACATTTGAACACTGAACTAATGCGAAATAATATAATTTAAAATATACTAGCTGAGTAGAGCAAGGTGCACTAATGCATCAGTTAACGCAATTAACAGTCCTTAGAATAACTCCTTAGTTGATCTAAATAAAATCAAGAAAAGTTTCTTACTTTAAACACATTGTATGTCGTATTATGTTATCAATCTGTAGTAAAATTAAACTACTACTTACACGTGTAGGCCTATATTTTCATTACTACCTCTCTGTGAGCATAACTATTTGTAACGAAAATAAAGAAAGGTTTTGTTCTTAACGTTACATAGATAGTAGCTCAATTTTGGCGTCCATTCTTGGCGTCTTGAATGTACAAGCCACCTCTTACGCTGATCTGTGTTTGAAGGAAACCGATAAAACTTATAGCGACCATGTCTGCTATTATTTAAGCAGTTTGGGGCAGGACAACCAACCATTTCACACTGTGAAAGAATAACATCACCAAATATTCGCTGATTCACTTCGCTACACCACACACAGCCTACAATACTGTCGTTGGATTGGGATTCAAAATGGGGGACTGTTCAGCTCGGTATATCCGGTGCTTTACTCAGATGGTTTACGTCAGGATGGCGAAACGTTCGCCTGAGCTTCGGTGAGACGAATACGTGGCTGTGCTTATGTAGTCCGTGCTGTTGTGGTGACCACGGTGTCCATAATGCGTAATGGTCAAACAAACTGCCTAGTAAGGAGGACAACCGATTTCCAACCCCGTCTGGCACAATTTTTCTCACCTTTTTCTTTTTTTTCTGTGCCCACAGTCAGCTAATATGTGCATAAATTCCTTGGCGTTTTACGTGTATTTAGTTATTAGACACTTACTCCTACGTCGCGTGTGTAGCGACAGGTCGAGAGGTGGGTCCCGTTTCCTAGGTTGAGTAGTAACTGGGATAATGGCGACCAATAGAAAGACCTGCACTATGTCAGTGTCACTCAAAATTGCTCACATACATATCCCGAAACGCGTTTCCTATTTTCACTTGCCAATCTTTTTTACTAGACTTTCGCAAGAAGTAAATCCGAAGTACCAAGTTTGCAAGTAGTGCCGGCAAAACCGGCAAAGGAGACTACGTTGCAGCTAATATCCAATGAGATTGTACTTTAATATAAGGCTAATCGTTGGATCCACTTCTGCATCGGACAAATACTGCCACCTACCTACTACGTAAAATGCTCTGAATTGATTGTAAGTCGTTAACTGCTTGGGTAACATTCGGTTTTCGGAGATGGGAGGTGGAGAAGACAACACGTTGGGTGGACGGCGGCAGAGAGGGCGTGCGCCGGAGACATTGACCCAGCGGCGCACCGGATGCCGGCGCCTGCGTCACTTCCGACTTCCCCACACGCTCCATTTACTCTGCAGGCACCCACACCTGACCAACGACACTCACTCGTCTTTTCTTTCATCAAGGAACACACACTCTTCGTAACTTTCGTATGTGTGTAACATGCCATATTTTCCTTGATGAAATAGCAAAGTTAAATTCACATAGGAATAAACGAAAATGTAGCGATACGCCATTTATGACGCCTGCTGGCGATATTTTTCCTGAGGATAATGGCAGTTGAAGTCTACTTCTACATCTACATCCATACTTTGCAAGCCACCCGATGGTGTGTGGCGGAGGGTATCTTGAGTAACACTATCGATTTTCCCTCCTATTCCAATCACGTATTGAAACTTCCTGGCAGATTAAAATTGTGTGCCGGAACCGGGACTCGACCCTGGGACCTTTGCCTTTCGCGGGCAAGCGCACTACCGACTGTGCTATCCCGGCACGACTCAGCACACACTCCGCTGCAGAGTGAAGTTTCATTCTGGAAACATCCCTTAGGCTGTGGCTAAGCCAAGTCTCCACCATATCCTTTCTTCCAGGAGTGCTAGTCTTGCGTGTTTGCAGGAGAGCTTCTGTGAAGTTTGGAAAGTAGGAGGCGAGGTACTGGCGGAAGTAAAGTTGTGAGGCGGCATCGTGAGTCGTGTCGGGATAGCACAGTCGGTAGTGCGCTTGCCCGCGAATGGCAAAGGTCCCAGGTTCGAGTCCCGATTCCGGCACACAATTTTAATCTGCCAGGAAGTTTCATATCAGCGCACACTCCGCTGCAGAGAAGTTTCATTCTGCAATCACGTATTGTTCGCGGAAAGAAAGACTGTCGGTATGCCTCTGTGTGGGCTGTAATCTCTCTGATTTTATCTTCATGATCTCTTCGCGAGATATACGTAGGAGCAAGCAATATACTGCTAGACTCCTCAGTAAAGGTATGTTCTCGAAACTTCGACAAAAGCCCGTGCCGAGCGACAGAGCGTCTCTCCTGCAGTATTCCATTGCAGTTTATCGATCATCTCCGTAACGCTTTCTCGATTACCAAATGATCCTGTAACGAAGCGCGCTTCTCTCCGTTGGATCTTTTCTACTTCCTCTAGCAACCCCACCTGGTACGGATCCCACACCGGTGAGCAGTATTCAAGCTGTGGGCGAACATGTGTACTGTAACCTATTTCCTTTGTTTTCGGACTGCATTTCATTAGGATTCTTCCAATGAATCTAAGCCTGGCATCTGCTTTAGCGACGATCGATTTTATATGGTCGTTAAATTTTAAATCCCCCCTAATACCTACTCCCAGATAATTTATGGAATTAAATGCTTCTAGTTGCTGACCTGCTATAGTGTAGGTAAATGATACAGGATCTTTCTTTCTATGTATTCGCAGCACATTACACTTGTCTACATTGAGATTCAATTGCCATTCCCTGCACCATGCGTCAATTCGATGCAGATCCTCCTGCATTTCAATACAATTTTCCATTGTTACAACCTCTCTATATACTACAGCATCATCCGCAAATAGACTCAGTGAACTTCTGATGTTATCCGCAAGGTCATTTATATATATCGCGAACACCAACGAGCCTGCAGCTCGATTAACGTGAAGGAATGAAGCTTAGGATTTAACGTCACATCGACAGCATGGTCATTAGAGACGGAGCTTGCGCTCGGATTTTTGGGTGAGGATTGGGAAGGATATCGGCCGTGCCCTTTCAAACGAACTATCCCAGCCTGGAGTGATTTAGGAAAATAACGGAAAACCTAATTTTGAATGGCCGCAGGTACCGCCCTTTCGAATGCGAGTCCAGTTACTACTGCGCCACCTCGTTCGGCGGATTAATGTGACACAGTTTAGTCCACTCAAAACCCCCAAAACTACAACATCAAATGTGACAAAGCTTTGTACGCCGTATAGAAGTAACAACCTATGTAATTCTACTGCAATCGCTGTACAGTGTGGAATAAACAGCTAGCTGTTGTAAAAGGAAATAAATTTAAAACTGTCATGTATGCTGTTGCAAACCAGTATTATCCGCAACATGCTTCTTGCAAAAAACGAACGTGTCGTCATGTAGAGTACGCTTCACGGCGTATACTGACTATTCACAAAGCTGTCAGTATGTGGCGATGATAACGAGCGATATCGCAGGCAGGAGCTGCAGATAATAAACCACTGAAAATTCGGTCAGACTATGCTACAGTTGAGTGTCCTTATATCAGCGATATGAACCTACCTTCGCGACTATCAAGTAACCACACTGGTCTCGGTAAAAGTACGATAAATAACAATTCCCTAATAAGGAAAGAAATACATTCGTTGTAGACAACGCAGAACATCGTCGCAAAGCTACCTTCAGATCCTACGAAGTCATCAGTATGACGGCTCAGCGCGTAACTGCACATTCCGGCACTATCGGTACATCTGGCCGAAAACAATTACCAACAGACGACAGGTCCCCGAGAGCACCTTGCTATCGCAGCAGTTACAGTAATTATCTGCCGTAATCGCTCCACATCCACTTAATAAAGAAACTAACAAATACGGAGTGATAGCAGAACTTTTAAATTGGTCACCACGTTGGTGTGGGCGTGATTCTTGCTGAAAAAATCCCATGCTTCTCCAGTCACACGGTCCGAAACCATCAACCATATAGACGTTAATAGACTTGGCTCAACAGCAATTAAGTACAATCTGTCGATATTAATGAAAGTGAGTTGCTGCGTATATGAAAGCGCATCGATTGATGGCTGATCTTTTCTTTATTCTGTTCGTAATTCTCAGGACAAGGATTGTGTGAAAAGTTTTGGAAAATCTACCGGAAAATATTAGAATTTGCAAAAGACAAAGTACGCTTCCAGCTCGGATTATTTTCTAGATTCTCCGACAATCAGCTTTTTCATTCGCTGCTCGCGTAGGGACCAAATACGCTGTAACAGCGAATAAATACACCAAGGAGGTTAGAATAAAGACAGATGGCGTTATGCACATAAGGCTAAAATAGCCAGACAGATTTAACAAGAAATGCTGTTTCTTTAGAAGCTCTTACGTATTATTCTTACCTCCGTGGTGTTATCGGTGGTGATGAAATCTTTGGAGCGTTGCAACGATATGACTGATGTCAGTTCGTGGTATTTTTCAGTGTTACAAACAAATTGCGTACAGATACTGGTTTATTTAAAACAGCCTCTATTACGGCGTCGTGATATCGGTCGACGTACGCGCAACGCAATCCTACTACGTGATCGTAGAGTCAATGACACCGACGAAGATCGTACACAGCGCTTTGAGGTAAATCGAGAAAGCAATTATCAAGCGCGTTCCTTTATGACTCTGAAACAACGGGTACAGTCGATCGAGTTCCACTGGCTCAGTTACAGCTTACGCACAAAATAATTTGGATCGCCGACAAAACAGACGGCCACTTGTGACGATTAGAACTGAACGTTTGGCGTTCAGATACGATCCAGTACTCGATTACGCAGCGGATGCATCAATTGGTTCCGGTACAATGAATAATGGTTTTCAATATTGAAATGCTTTGAGACTGCGGCAAGAAATGTCGGGAGATTATGTTGTGCGGGTGGAAAGGTCAAATTACCAGAATTGACACCGCCACCAGTGCCACTGGCATCATTGGTTTCTGGCAAAGTATTTCTTACGTAATATATAAAAGTACAGCAACCCGTTTCCAATTCATATACGCATCCATTTTGATTTCTATTTCCAGTTAAGGTAGCCATTGCAATAACAATAAATAAGATCAGCGAGAGGGGGAGGAGATGGGGAAACAGAGAAGGGAAGAAGGGGTACACATAGGGAGAAGAGAGAAGAGATTGTGTTATATATCCCATACACATTAGCTACTGCGAAGCGTTGCCGGGTTTGTTAGTATTAGATAAAGTCCTGACGTGAGAAATTACGAGAAGTGTTTCAAACAGGGGACAGATTAATCCCAGACTTTCTTCCAGAAATTCGCGTCTGATGTACCAAGGGGACAGACGAATCGGAACGCTGCTAAATAAATTCTGTTTTCCCCGCTCACCGTGAACTCGGGATTGGAAAAGCCATGTTTCCGTGCCACGTTCTCGAACAGTAGCAGAACCACCTCCGAGAATAGTGCCAAGGTATTACCGGGAAGCGTACTTAAACCTTTCAAGCAGCCGTGTTCCCGCAAGTCGCTGTTCCGACGGCCTCGCTTTCAACTCCTTGAGACCAGCACAGTTCTGAGAAGCCGAAAGTATCGCCCGCAGCAGATTATTCCTCCTCAACGAAGCAAGCCATGCACGGTAAGAACGACGTTCATATGTTTGTAACGTTGTGGGACCTACCTGCAGCAGCCATCTGTCCCTGAACTTACAAACGTAAGCACGCGCATACACAAACATCTGACGGATATCTCGAATCTCCGCCGGGGAACGGCAGCACACTCGGTAGCAAGGCGCCTTAGAATGCACGGCTATTCCCGCACGGAAAAGAACAATTAGTGCGAACTCCTACATTTGAAGTAACCGGATTACCCGGAAATAAAGTCACCGCCATAAAAACAAAGTTACCACTACAAATTCCAAACGTGAGAAAGAGCCACTTTTAACGTCAAGCCGGGCAGCTTGTAACTTCTCGCAGTACACAACAGTGCAAACGTGGACAGCATGTACCGTTTGTGGTGTTCACTCACAGCAACTCTTCGCGACAGCAGTAATATGTACCTAGTTTTCGTCTGAAGATGGCTGCATTACTCTTCGTTGCGTAGTATACTCTTTGGCGAGTGCGTGTTACTGCCTTCATCACTTCTGTGAAAATAGTTTTAGAGAATCAAAGGCGATTGCAGCAACGCCCTGAACCAGTAATAATCGCATTTTTACTATGTCGCGAGCTGCTGAGAAATAACATCTTTGAGGTATATTACCAAACGCAGCCTTATTTTTTAATGAAAAATTAAAAACTTTACTGGCAAACGGTACAGAAAGAATTAAACATTTGTCATATCGTTGCAATAACTTTAGTGACGCCGTGTCGTAGTCTGCAGCCTGTGAATGAAGCCAGCATGCCAGAATGGTCTTACGATATTACTGCGAAACAATGAAGAAAATGTGATCTGCCACTCACAACAGGAATGCTTACTACAGG
The DNA here is from genome assembly GCA_026315105.1 of Locusta migratoria. Taxonomy (NCBI): domain Eukaryota; kingdom Metazoa; phylum Arthropoda; class Insecta; order Orthoptera; family Acrididae; genus Locusta; species Locusta migratoria. Next base: position 467,902,208 of record CM048746.1, on the reverse strand, counting down.
TGTTGCGCTGCTCCGTGACTTGCACGTCCCTATACGGCTAGGCACTCAGAAGTCGGCTGGGAGCTGTTTCATCATCCAGCACACACTCCTACTCCTGCTTCCAGCGATTTCCATCATTTCTCGCACGTCAAATAATCTTGTTCTCCGGCAAGCGTTTTGACAACAACGAAGGGCAGGAGACGGCTGTCAACCCGCTAGTTCCATTTCCAAGCGGCCGACTTCCACGATACAGCGATACAAAAGTTGACCCCACAGTATGACAAGTGTCTCAAATCATTTGTTGACTATACCGAGAAATAGCTGAAATATTGCTGTATCTGAATGAAACTTTCACCCTGCAGCGGAGTGTGCGCTGCTATGACACTTCCTGGCAGATTAAAATTGTGCGTCGGAACTGGGATTCGAGCCTGGGACCTTCCCCTTTTGCGGGCAAGCGCTCTACTGACTGAGCTATCCCGGCACGCTCCATGATCCGTCCTGACAACGTTACTTCTGCCAGTACCTCGCCTCCTACTTTCCAAACTTGACAGCAGTTCTCCTGCGAACCTTACAGGAATAACACTTGTGGAAGAAAGGATACGGTGGAGACATGGCTTAGTCACAGCCTAATAGATGTTCCCAGAATGAAACTTGCAGCGGAGTGTGCGCTGATATGAAACTTCCTGGCAGATTAATTCGCAAGAGAAGTTCTGTGAAGTTTGGAAAGTAGGAGGCGAGGTACTGACAGAAGTTGTGAGGTCGGATCGTAAAGCGTGCCGGGATAGCTCAGTCAGTAGAACGCTTGCCCGCGAAAGGCAAAGGTCTCAGGTTCGAATCTCGGTTCCGGGACACAATTTTAATCTGCCAGGTAGTTTCATTGCTGTACCTATTGGCAATAAAGGTTTTCGCGCCTTCGTAATATGGTACTTCCACCTGACTACACATTGCTATTATTCAATGCTGCCAATTAATACAAACACTGTGCTAATAGTATCAACCAAGTTTAACCTCTACTTAGATGATGTTCCTCCTGCCACTTAAAGTTCGAAACAAAAGTACTAAGACGGTCTTCTTGTATTAATGCCCAACGATCGCTCGAAAGTGTAGGAGTAATGCTATTTCTTCTGCAGTGCAGCAAAATCCTTCCATCGAAAATGGTTTATTATGAAGCAAAGAATAATGTATATTGTTACCCTAAACACTAGGAAACGTAAGTTTGGTTTTTTTATTTTATTTTATTTTATTTTATTTTTTAGTCAGGCGACTACAAAATATTATCCTTGATTAAACCGTAAATATTCATCTTGTCACCCCGTTCTGTTCTGACTGACTTCGATTTCCAATATATTGTCCTGCAACTTCTCCCCCACATACTGTTCCTATATTCCATAAAATTAATTTGGATAAAGTACTTGAAAACGAAGGATCTGGAGAAAGTTCCTTCACTAATTTATCATCAGTTTCGAGAGGCTCATAAGACGAAAATAGTTTCAATAAGAATAAAAACCGTCTAGATCGCTAAACTTAATTTATTGGTAATAAGATGTACGATGACAGGACGTACCTACTAGACAGATATTTTATTATTGACGCTGAACTTTATTGTGCAAGTTAAGAGGTTTTTACATCTGATGATACAGTTGCCGAAACGTCGTAATCAATATAGTTTAAGTGATCTAGGCGATTTTTATTCTTGTTGAAAAAAGGAAGATCGCGGACTCGTTCAGGAAATTCGTTTCCTTTATACAAAAGAAAATAGTTAAAAATGGGGGGGGGGGGGGGCGCCTGCCACTACGGCGATGTTTTAGAAAGTAGCTTATTTTCTTTCACTGATCAAAGATCATCATTTATGTCTGGGAAGAATATTTCTGTTCCGGCGGTGGTCGGCTGAAATCAGATTTCTTTAGATGCGAAGCAAGAAAAATTTCCGTGCTGGCTTCCTCTTGTGAGGGAACAATGTGTGCGAGAGATATAACAGGTCCAAAGGGCCCTCCTTCCTTATCTGACTGCATGGTACATGAGATACGGCGCATTCTCCTCTCGAACTATTCTTTGCATCACATGAGCAGCTGGCGCGGTGTATACAGACAAGCGATGTCGATAGGCCCGAAGAAGCTGGCCTCACAATGCTGTAATGCTCTCAGGAGGCCTTTATCTCCTAGTAACTCAGGATGCTACAGTAACTTTCGTCGTATTTTCTTCCGCTATAGCAAACCACTCATACCCGCAACATGCTTCCTACAAAAAGCGAGTCGGCCGCAGTGGCCGAACGGTCTGCGGCGCGCCAGTCACAGTCTGAACGGCCGCTACGGTCGGGGGTTCGAAACCCCCTCGGGCATGGATGTTTATGCCGTCTTTAGTATAAGGTAGTTCATAAGAAGTTTTTAAGTTTAGGGACTTATGACCCCACGGTTAAGTCCCTTAAGGTTAACAATCATTTGAAGATTTGAACAAAGAGCGATGTGCTGTCAGACTGCGCTTCATCGTGCACATGTGCTCATTAAGATACATTATTTAATCATGCTGACGTGAACACTGATATCACACTGAAAACAACCGCTATTACTTTCTCTTCAAGCAAAATTATTTACAGTATTTTTCGAGAACTATAGAGTAAATGCACGCACCATATAGAGCGCCAGTAATGTGGACACGCTAAACGGAAGCAAATTTCCCTGCCGCAGTCACAGCACACAGGCAGCAGCATTTGGCCGCAGTCGGCTATACCTGACGCGATATATACTCTATGAACTCCGAAAGGTCGTGCCCGCTGCGACGTGAAAGCATCATTTATAAAATAAAGCGATGATGAGTCAGATACCACTGGACACTATGGAAATACAAAGTTTGCCGGTCGAATACGCTGAAAATTCCATTGCGCGCTATTCCTGGGCCTATTTGATTGTTTCAGCCAATTCAGCCGATAACCTGGTAATTCCATGGTAGTCGACGATATTTGCACCAACATCGATGTTATTTTCGTCGCAGCTCGCACGGCCTTTGGTCTTTCCGTGAATCATGGTGTGTCCACGGCGTTGGATAGGACCGACTGCGGTGGTTCAAAGGTACGCCACGGGCTCTAGATGGAGTCCGTTCCGTGTCAGCCGAGTTCTGCAGATGACAGCTGTCGCCTCTTTAGTCCGTGACGACGGAATGTACCGATACCCGGCATGCAGTCGTCTAGGCTACCGCTGGCCTCTCTCTTTACTGTTAATAAAAACTCACGTAGTATTTCAATTTCCCCTAGAGGACAGCTGCTTCGTAGAACATGTTTTCGTATTAGTTCAGTATTCTAATTATAAATGATTGATACTGCGCACTCTGTAGTAAATTCTTCTGCGTTAGTACAGAGTTCTTCGTACATTTCTTTTACCTCATTTACGTAGTGTTTTGTTAAGACTTTCTTTGTGTTGTACTTCACTAGTTACAATTGACGTGAAGCAGATTAATTTCGTAAAACAAAACTTTATCTTCAATTTTGAGAAATTTCTATTTTTCAGAAATTCGTCTCGTGGTACGACAAGCAAGTGTAATGTTTTATATTGTCTCTACTTTGACCACATTACGAACTATGGATGAAGGGCAACAGAGAGACTGAATATTCCTTGCTTTCCGCAGAAAACTAACGAAAATATGAGCATACGGGATAGATATCCATACACTGCTTGCATACTTCGTAAGTAGCAGAACCCAGTAAGCTGCCCTCGACGCCGAGTGTTCATCAGAGGAGACCACGGTCAGGAAAGCCCCAGGGAAGTGTGCTACAACCGTTATGATTCAGTCTGTACATAAATGGTCTGACGAATAGGGTAAGATGAGACTGCGACTGTTTACTGTAGTGTAGTGGAGGGTGTCGTCGTCAAGTGAATATACGATGATACAAGAGAGATTAACAATGAGACCACATTGGTATCGGATTTTAGATTTTTTGTATATTACTGGTACGTGTAGACCACAACGCGAATAACATTCAGCCAAAACATTCGACGCAACTCTCAAAAATTCTTGAGAAAATAGATTTTGGCAATTATGCTTACTTACAAAAATTTCAGTCATTAAATAAATTGCAGCATCTTTTGCTGTAGCTCAGGTGACAGCGTACTGGCCTAACAACCCCAGCGTTCGAATCCTGTGGTGACTTTTTTTTTATTTTTTTATTTCCTGTGTGTTCAAATACTTACACAATTTTAATATCCAATCTTAATTTTTACGAAAAGTGCAAGTATTTTTGTTTATTCGTAATTTTCTATATTTTATAGAAAGTTGTTAATGATGGTTTCAATCAAGAAGATATAAGCTACATTTTTATAGTATTGGCTTCCCTATTAGCTGACGGTAGTCTCTTTCAGTTTGTGAAGAGGTACGGCACTCTTTCGAATGTCATCTACTAATGGAAAATCAAATGTTCAAATGTTTGTAGAGCTTATGGGACTTGACTACGGGGTGAACAGTTCCTAAATTTACAAACTAACTTATACTAAAGACGGTACAAACATCTATGCCCGAGGGGGATTCGAACCCCCCACGGGGAACGGCCTCGCTCATCGTAGCATAGCGCGGCAGCAGCTCCGCCGCGGCGCTAATAATGGCTTTCCAAGCAGCGGAACCTACTCAACCATCGTTTTACGTGACAAGGTTTTCAGCTCGTCTACATACACATAAACAAAAACTGACACAACATGTGGAATTAGAGATCCCAAAATGTTTTATATAACTGAATTCGAAAACGAAGAAAAAAAATGTCATAGTGAGATTACCGGGGGACAGGTCTGCGCCATGCAAAAGCACAACGTTACAGGTAGAGGGGGGAAGATGGAGGATTGGCGGAATGACGGGGAGAGAGAGAGAGAGAGAGAGAGAGAGAGAGAGAGAGAGAGAGAGAGAGAGAGAAAAGACTCTGTAGGAGAGACGCTCTGTCGCTCGGTACGGGCTTTTGTCGAAGTTTCAAGAATATACCGTTACCGAGGCGTCTAGAAGTATATTGCTCCCACCTACGTATACCTCGCAAAGAGATCATGAAGATAAAATCAGAGAGATTAGAGCCCACACAGAGGCATACCGACAATCCTCCTTTCCGCGAACAATACGTGACTGGAATAGGATGAAAAATCGATAGTGGTACTCAAGGTACCCTTCGCCACACACCGTCAGGTGGCTTGTGGAGTATGGTTGTATATGTAGATGAAGGGAGAGAGAGAGAGAGAAAGAGAGAGAGAGAGAAGAGAGAGAGAGAGAGAGAGAGAGAGAGAGAAAGGAAGGAAGGAAGGAGAGAGGAAGGAAGGAAGGAAGGAGGGGGCGAGAGAGAGAGAGAGAGAGAGAGAGAGAGAGAGAGAGAGAGAGAGGAAGGAAGGGGGGGGAGAGAGAGAGAGAGAGAGAGAGAGAGAGAGAGAGAGGAAGGAAGGGGGGGGGAGTGAGAGAGAGAGAGAGAGAGAGAGAGAGAGAGGAAGGAAGGGGGGGAGAGAGAGAGAGAGAGAGAGAGAGAGAGAGAGAGAGAGAGAGAGAGAGAGAGAGAGAGGAAGGAAGGGGGGGAGAGAGAGAGAGAGAGAGAGAGAGAGAGAGAGAGAGAGAGAGAGAGAGAGAGAGAGAGAGAGAAAGGAGAGAGAGGGGGGAGGAAAGAAGGAGAGAGAGAAGGAGGCAAGGGAAAAGTGAGCCGGTTGTGTGTGGAATTTGCGGGCGTGAAGCGGCTGCGCAGCACGGCGCCCATCCCATCAACGGAAGTCGAGCCGTCACGCAGCGCGGGGCCACGGGAGGAGGTCGCTGTAGCTGGGGAGGGGGGAGGGCAGGCAAAAAGCGGCGGCGAGAGTAAAGGCCGGGAGGCAGCTGGCCACGCCACGCCACACCACAACACGGCGCGGTGCGCTGAGCGCCGCGGGAACCGGTTGCCGCGAATGCCGATGACCCGCCGTGGCCGCCACCTGGCCATTCATCCCGCACACCGCATTCCTGCCCCAGGCGCCCACACCGCCTCTTCGCCCGCTGCCGACGTCACACTGCACCGCAGTCTGTCCACTGGCCAGGAACGGAGCTGCCGAGTGCGTAACGGGGTCGTCTACAGCTAGGTCAGTCGGCGCAGAATTTGCCCACGAAAGGCGTACAATTCATTTGGAAAATGCTGCTGTTACTGTTGTCTTCAGTCCAGTGACTAACGCAGCTCTACACACTACCGCGTGCAAGCCGTATCATCTCATAAGAACGGCATTCTTTTGAACCTCCTCCCTGTATTCGTCTCTCGGTCTCCTCTGTGATTTTTTACTCCACACATTGCCACATTGACGATTCGCTCAGGTCTCAGAGTTTGTCCAACTAATCCATCCTTTCTATTAGTCATGCCACAAATTCATTTTCTCCCCTATTCTATTCAGCGCCACCTCATTAGTTGCACGATCTACCCACCTAATTTTCAGCATTCATCTCTAACACCACATTTAAAAGTTTTCACCATCTCTCTGTGTTAACTTACCGTTTACGTTTCACTACTGTATAATGTTAAACTCCACACAAATACTTTCGGAAAGAACCCCCCGAGATTTAAATTTCTCTTCTTCAGAAATGCTTTTCTCCTCACAGCCGTTCTGCATTTCATGTCGTCTTTACTTCGACCATCAGAAGTTATTTTGCTACCCAAATAAAACAAAACTCATTTACTGCTTTCATTGTCGCATCGCATAATTTTTCTTACACTACATTCCATTATCCTTTCTTCGCTCTTGTCAGTGTTCATCTCTCAACCTTTCAAGACACTGTCCACTCCGTTCAATTGCTCTTCCTGGTCCTTTGCTGTTTCTAAAATAATTACAATTTCATTGGTAAATCACGAAGTTCTTATTTCTTCTCGCCGAACTATAAATACTTCTCCTTGCTTTCCTTCACACCTTGCTCAATGTACAGATTGAACAACATTGGGGAAAGGCTACAATCCTGTCTTACTCCCTTGCCAACCACTGAAACCCTTTCATGCAATTCGACTAATAATTGCTGTCTGGTTTTTGTAGAAGTACTATATAACTTTCCATTCCCTATATTTTACCCCTGCTATCTTCAGAATTTGAAAAACTGTATTCCAGTCAATGTTCTCAAGAGACTTCTCTAAATCCACAAATGCTAAACCGTAAGTTTGCCTTTCTTTAATCTATCTTCGAAGAAAAGCGTACTGTGAATTTTTTCTTGAGTGTTCTTACATTCTCCTAAAACCAGACTGATCTTTCCGAGGTCAGAAGCTACCAGTATGTCTAGTCGTCTGTAAATAATTCGTGCCTTATTAAGGTAATAGTTCTGGAATTTTCAAACTTGTCTACATTTGATTTCTTTGGAATTGGAATTATTATACTCAACGTCGGAGGGTATATCTCCTGTGTCTCATATTTTGCATACAACGTGGAACGTTTTCTTTATGACTGGCTCTTCAGATTTTATCAGTTCAGAAGAAATATCATCTGCTCCCGGAGCATTCGACTCAAATCTTTCAGTGCTCTTGGAAATGTAATTAAAGTTCTGGTGAGGAAATACCAACATTGTTCGTACAGATAGTATTATACAGGATGTTCAGAGAGATATTACGAACATCAAGCAATTGTAGAACGGATTAAATAGGACTACACAATATTTTGAAGAATTCAGACGCTGTAATCGGACTGTGAAACCTCTTCTACGGCGAACTCTATGGACCAAAACACCAAAATTGAACTTTCTGGCGGACCCTTTTCTTTCGTGGGCAGACTCCCTACACACAGTTTTAATCTTTCAGGAAATTTCATGTCAACGCACACACCGTTGCGGAGTGAAAACATCATTGTGGGCACATCTTCTAGTCTGCGGCTAAGCCATGTGTCTACCGTATCCTTCCTTCCACGAGTTCTAGTCCTGCAAGTTTCACAGACCTTCTGTCAAGTTTGGAAAGTAGAAGGCGAGGTACTGGCAGAATTAAAGTTGTAAGGACAGGTCGTGAAGCGTGCCAGGATATACGAGTAGGAAGAGCCGCTAAAGGCAAAGGTCCCAGGTTCCATTCCCGGTCTTGGACACAGTTTCATCTGCCAGGAAGTTTCATATCAGCGCTCACCCCGCTACAGAGTAAATCATCATTCTGCAAGATGAAATGTCTAGCAAACGTAGGCTAAAAAACCATACTGTAAGAACTTCGATACAGTGAACTCGTCTCTCTACTAGTCAGATGCTCGTTGCTCTGACGGAATCCGAAACAAGTAGTAGTATAAACAAGAGCTATGTTGACTAGACTTGTGACTCAGTAGCACAAGCTGTAAAATACCAGACTGTGAAACGAGTGGTCGCAGGTTAGATTTTTATCTGTCACTTTTCACTTCTTTCACATCTGGGAATGTTGCTTTTATGAAAAATGTCGAGTAGCACTGTGATTCGCAATTCACATTAAACTGTAGGTCCCCCTATAACTGGCTGGGTAAGTCAGTGCGAAGGTAGGAGGAAGGAACGAACGGCATACCACGCCCATGCTTAGTAAAGCATTGTGGTGTTTAAACCAGTCTTCAAATTGCTGACAGCTTTACCTTTTACCTGTTCCCAAAATATGGAAAGCGACGTCCTCGCGGTAGAATAGATCCAGTGTCAAAGATTAGCATCTGTTCATAGCGTCACCGACTGAAATTCCCGGAAATGGGTTCCTGATCAAAATTTTATGTAGTCACTTCCCTCTTCAAGTGCTCGAATCATAACAGGAATTTCCGAATATCCTATAATGCTGACAGTGAGGGCAATGGAACTGAACGTCTCGCGAGATGAATGACTGCAGAAATATTGTTAAAAAGTACTACGAGGATAATAATAAAAAAACATCAGGAGATGCTGTGGGACATAAATTAAGAAACATGATACTAAAAGTGGATGTTTTCTGTTATTTGAGTGGTAGAATACAAAAATTGGTAACGCCAAGAAAATCCCATATCTAATGAGCACGATGGCAGCGAGACGTTTCCCCCCAAGAAAATCATTTCTGAAAAAGATAAAGCGAACGAATTTCAATGTTACAAATTTTCTGAAGGTATTAGAATTGACGAATACAGTAGATATACAAGTCGTTTTCCCCTCGGTCCAAGTGTGATTTGAACAGGTTGGTAGTGGTACAAGCTACCATCGCCTTGCGGAGTATTCACGTGCATGTAAAGGCTTTTCCAGCTACGACGCCTCGCGAGTAGTATATTTGCGGTATATTACTGGTTAAGAGTACTTACTTTCTGTTCTACTCGTAGTTACTCCGATATTTCGGGATTATAAATGCGGCGTAAACACTGTCGCGAAATCAGAAACTTTTTGTGTGTTTGTGCCAATACTCCTTTCTGCAGCCAAAACTATACATCGTAAACGAATGGTGTCTGTATGTGGTATTAATTATCAGTGTCTCATTTTCCACTATGATAGTTGAGTGTTGATAACGAAAAGAGGGTGGAAGATATGGCGGTTGAAAGTTATTGACTCACACAAGATTCTGGACTTAAAGGTGATACTGTTATAAGGAATTTCCACACTTAGAGAGATACGAGGAACAGAGATGTATGGGTTTTGCAGAAGCGAAACAGCTTGGAGCAACCTCTATTTCGCTCCTGGCGCTGTGGGCGGAAATTCTCAGCGCAGAAGAGACGGGCTTCGCCGCGAAGCTGCACTCATCCGAAGCGGGCTGGCGGTGGGAAAGCCCCTACTTACAGAGTTCGCTCTACAAGTCGGCACAGACACGTAAGTGAAGAAGAAACACTGGCGACACGCTCATATAGAAGATGTATTTACGGGAACTACGGCCATTCGGACGTCGTTTGCCCAGAACCCGAATCCACTACTGCCTCGATCACTGCAACATCTCGCTAATAAAAAAGTTTGTTAGTATAAATGCCAACGATTACGCCGTAGACTGTGCCACAATCAGTACTTCGAAATTAAGAGCTCACTGATTCCAAAAATGAGCATGTGTTTGCAGGTTAACTATCGTTTAATCGCGTCATGGTGACACTTCCAACCGTAATTAGCATCGATAATTTCCCGTTGTTAACGAAAATGTGACTTTTTTTTAAGTTACATATTTTGTGTGTCTAGCGTCTTCGCGTTAGTGATTATTAGCGTGCTTTCGAGCGTGTCAGCCACCTGAAAACTCGAAAGCGCACCAAATTTTAAGTTGCACTTTGAAGATCTGGACCTAACAAAATACATGTCACGATAATTGAGATGAAAAGTTAAATGAAATGTTTTGCACTCCCCTAAAAGATTAACTACAACCAATATCCGTGAGATACCACATCACTGATGATGTGTTCACTTACAAATAGATTTTCTTCGACTAAACGTCTCTTATGTGAAATTGTTTCAGAACACTCAACGCGAAACTGCAATTCTAGCCAAGTGGTAATGAGGTGAATTCGAGGAAATACATCAGTTCCTGGATACGTGGACATACTGTTCATGTAAAATTAACGGCCAGTTTCACGGGAGTAATACGAGCTATATGCATCGAGAAATACGACACTGGAACGACTGATATTAACAGAGCGCGGACATTTCCAGTGGCAGCATCAAAGCAGCAGCCATAACTCAAGCAAAAGCGTCGCGTTGGTGCCATGACGTACAGAGTGACAGGCATTGGTGTTCCTGTCAGTACCCTGGGTGGCGCAAGGGGCTCTGGCGCAGTCTATCAACGTCATTCGTTTTTTCGTTCATTTACTGTACCGCAACGAGTAGTTTTTCAGTCGTGGGTTATTGCAGTCCAAAAACTATTAAGTTGCTTGGCTTGGGAAGTGTTGATGACTACTGTATGTTTATGACAGTGGCGTAGATACTAGAATATTCTTCTGTACATGATGCTCATACAGCGCAGCATCCAAAAAGATCTTTACCTAAGCTGAAGTATCAAACTATTTCAGCGTTTAGAAGTTTGGAACAGGTTGTACGGTAAGAGACTGAGAACGAGAGTTGGGGGGGGGGGGGGGGGGGTTACAAGTAAATCTACGACGTGAGCTGCCAATGGGCACTAAATCAAATGAATGGGAAAAGTTGAAAATTTACGCAAAGCCGGAATTCGAACCCGGGTCCTGCTCCTTACATCAACATCGATACTCTGCAAGTCACATTGATGTCCATTGCAGAGGGTTCATCAAACCTCTACAGTTCCATTCTCTAACAGCTCGCCTTGAAAAGAAAACTCTGCCCTAAACTTTGAATAGCATGATAATAGCGCTGTCTGGACGGTACGATTTGAGGGTAAGTAACAATATATCTTCGTTCGTATCACAGATAATACATGGCTCCTTTGGGCACTTGATTGCTTTATAGGATATCTTTGTAAATTTACACATTGTACTCCAGCAATCTGCCATGAACTTCGAAGTTTCCGGAGAAGGAAATACGTCTGCTGCACTTCAAACGAATGCGTCAAATACCGGACAGTAGCGATACGCAGACAGAGGTTAGAATCGCGCCTTTGTAATGCCTTTAAGAAGGTGATCCTGCGGCAGGGAACAAAACCAGATTAAAAAGGAAGCTATTAAAGTATTTAAGGAGCGGCTGGAAGGTCGGCTAAGGAGCGGCAGCTGCGCTAAACTCGTGGATAATTAATGGCGGCGCATTGTCTCGGCGAACAATGAACTGCGGCTAATACCCCGCCCACCGCCAGCCACTAGCCGCGGAAGGGGCCCGCCGACCTATCGATCCCCCAGCCTACTTCCGTCTCAATCCTACACCTCGCGAACGTAGCCAGCCTGTCTGCACATCCTCTAGAATCGCAGATCTATACCGGCAGTAACAGCGACGGGGCACCTACACTTGGCCATAGCACTTCCTGCGGACGGCATACTGGAATCTTGAGCAACCCATAGCTAAAACTCAAATTACAACAATGTAACGCAAACGACCGCAGGACCGTAATTTACGACCTTTTTCACTGCGTCTTATGGTCTGACGCAATCAGACCTGACACCAGACAATATTTCCAAAATGGTAGACAGTGATCCGTTAGACAATGTGCTGACACTGAATTTTCATTTAAAAGGAATAACCCGCTACTGACATTTATCTCAGACTTCATCACGAGAATTCAGCTCAGACTTTTATTTTAACTTCCATGTGCAAAAGTTTTACACCCACAATCGCGAAATATTCTTAGCTAGTTTTGGCTAACTATGCCACCGTTATCGAAATATATGGTGAAATCTAACACATGACGTTACAAAAATTTCGTTTACAGATGAATGACGAACCCTTAGGTCACGATGATTTCACCTATTCATGGTGTCATGTTACCGACTCATTCCTGAGCTGGTGCGTCTGTCCAGCTTTCCTTCCTCTCGTTGTTTCTGAAAATACAGTAAAACCGGCTAATATACTCTCCACTAGACAGACGTATGTCAAGTCAAAATCGCATATTTCATTCTTGTATGACTTACTCTAACCACACGATGTAACAAACAGTCTGCCACATATTTGCGTGCATAACTGCTGCATAGTTTATCACTTTACCTTCTAATGGTACGATATGTCACCACCAACGTCGGATTTGATATCACAGACTTGAGACAGATCGATATCTGAAGAATTATAACTGACAATCAAGTAATTTTTTTTATACACTGCCTATTTCTATTTCTTTTATTATAATAATTTCTTGGCCTGGTGCAAATCTTTCAATTGGACGCCACTTCGGCGACTTGCGTGTCCCTAGCCTACCTCAGTTATCCAACCAGGGAAAGGTGACCTACCAAGTGTCTTTTCTGGCGACTCCTCACATCGCTGAGAGGTCCGACAGGGTTTCGAACCCGCGACACTTGGGTTTCCAGTCGAGCTCTATACCCCAAGACAAGCTGGCCCGACATTTCTTCTATGATCCCGGTGTATGTTAAATAAGGAACATACCTTTCACACAGCTGTATTGTGCCTAACGACATAAAAAATAAGTACTGGACAATTTTCCAGTGTGTGTGTGTGTGTGTGTGTGTGTGTGTGTGTGTGTGTGTGTGTCGTTTGTTCCGAAAGAACAGACGTCACTTCTGATCCTGCAGTTGTTAGTCTTTCATATTCACAGAATATATGACAAACTGCAAATGGGCATTTATCTCTAGGCGATTCAAGTGTTACGAACTTAACACTTAACTTTAGTTCTACCAATATATGGCCACTTCGAAGGATGTCATTTAACCACGCAGGGTAAAGACATGCAAATTTTTAAAAAATCGAGGGTTCCTACTGTTTTATGAACTTGAAACCGTTAATTGAAAGAGAGGATTAAAAACTGGGTGGGAACCCGGAAAAACTGGGTTATCTAGTAATCCTCGATGGAGAAGCCTACATGGGCGCAAGCAGTGTTACGAGACGCGTGAAATATTTCAAAGCATCCAACATGAACCTCGTAGCAGTTGTCCATGCATTGCCTCCATGAATGGCAAGAAACATTGGGTATTCATTATAAACGACAGGCTTGTCTTTGTGCATGAGATCGCTACAGAACTTGCAGAGTGTGTTAACTGAAGATCACAAATTTCAGACAATAACCATTTCCGATAACCTCCTTCAAAAATTCGAATTCGATTGTTGAGATACACGAGAAAAGCTGGTTTCATCATTATGAGGCTGAAACAAGACGCCATAGTGAAGAATGGCATCACTTGGATTTGCAATCAAAGAGAGAAGCGAAGACAATGCGATCAATTGCGAAAGTTATGGGCAGCGTCTTCTGGGATGCGCAGGGTTGCATTCTGGTTGAGGGAAACTCCGCAGTGCACTGCGTGAAAAAAGTCCTGGAAAGATCACTCTGCAAGATGACAACGCCCGTCCCCACACTTCTCGTGCCACTGTGAAGATCAGAACATTTGGTGGGTAACTCTTCCACATCCACCCTACAGTCTCGGCATCCTCCGATTACCATCTTTTTGATTCTGTTAAGGAACACACACCAGGCCGAAACTATATGAGTCGCTGGTAGATATCCGGAAAGCAGTGTGACAGTGTCTTCCGAGAGCTCGAACGGAATCCTACTGTAACGGAATTTTCAATGTCGCAGAACGATAGGAAAGAGTGTGCACGGAAATGAAAAGTAAAATTTGTAGATTAAGTTGAATATATATATATATATATATTATTTTCAGAAAGTATGTTCAAATGTTTGCAAATCTATAGGAACGAAATGCGTTGTCATCAGTCCGTAGCTTACAAACTACTTAAACTAAGGTAAACTAACGTAAGGACAACACACATCCCCATGCCCCAGGGAGGACTCGAACCTCCGACGGCGAGGCGCCTTAGACTGCTCGGCAACTTCACCGCGACTTCTGAAACTATAATAATAATAATAATAATAATAATAATAATAATAATAATAAATAGCGCTCACGAGTTTCAATATGCCCGTCGTGCATTGCCGTCACAGGCCGCACATTACGGACTATTATCTCGTGTCTGAAATCTGCTTGGCGGAAGCTCAGCTAAATAGCCAGTGCCGACATCTGCCTCTCTTATCAGTTTTGATCCTCTCCCAACCCTCCCTCCTCCCCTTAGCCCCCCCCCTCATCCGCTCCCCCCTTTCCTCTCCCCGTCTTCTAAAGCCACCCTCCCGCTTCCCCTTTTCCCCTATCCTTGCATGTGACCATGGTCGCAATCCCCGCTTCTCCCCTCCCAACGTGTCCTGCAGGCCCTTGGTTATCTCGCTTCATCATGTGTGTTACGTACATCACTGATTAGTACTCTCAAGTGTAAAGGTGCGTCGACTAGAGTTCAGTGTTCCTTTGTCAGTGTTCTTTTAACAAAACTGAACAACCCGCAGACGACGCCCCCTATCTTTACCAGCGCATGTTCAATCAGTGTACTCTTCCTACGTGTAATGTTACGCTCTCATCATTCGTCCTCAACTTTTCAGTACAGTTTCACCAATGTCATTCTTCTTTGTTTAATGTTTTTGTAAATGCTTCTATTTGTATCTCCATTTTTAAAACCTTTTTAATCTTTCTAAATTTTGTCACACGGCTGAAGGACGGCATGGAGTTCCGCTGCCAGCCCGCCTGCACTCTGGCGCATGAATTGAAAACACAGCAAAGACGGGAATAAAAAGGCTGAGAGACAGTGTGCATCGTGTAGGAATGCATTGTCTCGTGGCGATAACTTTGAATAAAAAGTTCTCGGGTTTCCGTCCACGTTAGGTGGTTAAAAACTCCACCAGCTTTCGGCCAAGCACTCTTTGGCCATTGTCAAGTGGTGTTAACTGCCTAGTGGCTGCAAGTACGGGCTTATATGCACTAGCTGCCGGCTGTGACGTCACTGGTGCTCCGCGACATCGCCATATATGGGCATGCTTTGACTCGGTGTTGGATGCGCCCGTTTTAACTGCGCGATCGGTGGATCCCACGCCGCGCTGAGCCTCAGGCCGCCGTCTCTGTTAAGGTTGTTATCAGATGTTTTAATTTCGATGGCCTTTTTAATAATATTGTCCCAGAAGCCGTTCGTGCGAGCCACGACGGCAGTTTCATCGAATGCGATGACTGTTTAATAAAGCATGCTCAGCTAAAGCAGATTTGTCGGTACCGTAAACGATAAAACCTTTCATGTTCCTTCCTTCGTTGTTCAACAGCTCGTACTGTTTGTCCAACACGTGAGAAACTTGAGTTCTTAGAACATCTGAACAGCACTCCAGTTCACCATGGAGGTAGAAAAAGAGTGTACATTGCTCTTCGTAGACGTTATCGTCCGTCGCAACAGGAATGGATGCTTTGGTTACAGCGTCTATAGAAAACCTTCCCACACTGATCTGTACTTGCACGCCACAAGCCACCATCACCCGGCACAGAAGCGCACTGTATTGCAAACTTTGGCACATCGTGCAAAAACAATATCAGACGCCGATAACCTGCCCCATGAGTTGAACATCTACGCAAGTTCTTCGGAATCATGGCTACAATGATCGTGAAATAAGTGATGCGATCTCAGGAAGGAAAAATAAGACCAATGACGAGGAAGAACGAAAGGAACTTGCTTTTTTGCCGTTCTGTGCTTCTGTGTCGGGCAAAATAAGCCGCCTGTTGAAGAGACACAAGATCAAATCAGTCTTCAGGCCCCCGACGAAAATCCGACAATTACTGACCATTAGGTCTCAGAACACCAAGGTACCTTGCGAGTGTGGTCTTACGTCGGACAAACAGTACTTGCAGCCACTAGGCAGTCAATACCACCAAGGAGTGCTTGCAGCCACTAGGCAGTCAATACCACCAAGGAGTGCTTGGCCGAAAGCTCGTGGAGTTTTAACCACCTGACGCGGACGGAAACCCGAGAACTTTTTATTCAGTGTGCATCGTGTCCTCCAGAATTGTTCGCCTCTCGTCCACTGTGCATCGTTTCGTGGAAAGTGTGGCCTTGCCTAGCTACAGTGATCCGTAGTGCCTCAAGACTTGTCCACGTATTGAGCATTTGAAATACCGTGGACTGTCAAGAGAAGTTTGAAGTATTCACTCACATGTCTGGAACACCCAAAGCTGAGTACTGACTTCTTTTTAATAAATTTGGCGTGTTAATACAGTTGACAGATTTTTCCTGTTTAAAGTGAACTTGCATCGCCTTTTCCCCCACAACACATGCTAAGAGTTCTTAAGAAACAAACATTAGCTGCACCTGTGCAGCGAGAGTTGAGAAACACCGGTCGTCCTCGGCGTATTCCGCAATAACGCTCTCAGAAGCGCAGCGACCGCAGCGGCAATGGCGTTAGCGGAAACAAAAGCACGGAGACAGGGCGGAGGTCGAACGGACCGAAACACAGCAAGCAGTAGCCACTAGGTATACGCGTCGCTTCAGCCACAAAATTCCCTACATTGGAAAAAAAATGTTCAAATGTTTGTAATCCTATGGGACCAAACTCGTTGGTCATCAGTCCCTAGTCTTACAAACAAAAACTAAGTTAAACTAACCGAAAGACAACACACACATCCATGCCCGAGGGAGGATTCGAACCTCCGACGCGAAAGGCCGCGCGATCTGTAACGTGGCGCTCCAGACCGCTCGGATACTCCAGTGCGGCCCAGGCTACATTGAATCTTGATGCACATTTATGGCAACACCATCTCAACGCACGTGCTTCGCAACGAAAGTTAAAGAAGGGCGTTCGCATACCGTCATTTTGAAGGGTTCGGTACTTCAATCAGTAAAAACGGTCACTTAGTCAATAAATTAGTTTTTTCTAGGCAAGAAGTCAAATAACTACAGAAAGAAGTGATTTCGGTAACTTATAAAACACAAAGCGAAATCAGCAAATGCAAATATCCTATTCGGGTAAATTTCACGTTATTTTATATTCGCAAATGTAAAGACTGTGTCAGTTAATTCTGTCTGTGACGAAAGCTACCGAAATTACTGCTGTCACTGATGTAACGTGACAAAGTAACAGCCCCTGAGCGGAGGCTGCTGGCAGCGAAAGCGAGTGTTCGCCTTTTCGCGCATTTACTGCTGAGGGAGGCCTCGCCGCCTCCAGCTTATAGCTCACGAGAGAAAATCACGTCTAAAACAAATGACATGTGCGCTGGAGCTAGGAGCCTCTGTTAACCAACAGAACCCACAAATCTGCACCAGGATCAACGCTATTAACGTTCACAACCGTCGCTTATTGTAACGGAGCAAAATAATTTGTTGCCAATGAGTGTAGACGTTGGGGAGCAGCACAAAGCCACCCGACTTCCGCCTAAGACGCAGGGAGCAAGTAAAAGTGGGAGATTACTATTGGTTATTCTTTTTCTTTCAAATATACAAATTTGTCTAGTAGTTTCAGTAATTAGTATGTTCAAGCAGATGAATATACACGACAGTTACAGATAAAATTTGAAATTGGGACTCGGCCTCCGATCCAATTTTGATGAAATAATGCTTGTATGTTGTCTGAAACATCGCTCACATTACCTGTGAAAACTCTATGGACGTTCGTCGAGTGGTTTTGGAGGTTTTGTCCTAATTTCTAAATGGTGTGAGCAATGGCTGCTAGCGCTAAATGTAGGAAAATTTAAGGTGATGTAGATGAATAGGAGAAACAATCCCGTTATGTTCGGATACATCATCAGTAGTGTGCTGCTAGAAGAGTTGCGTCAATTAAGTACGAGGGTTGGAACTTAAATAGTGGCAACTATTTCTTCACAAGCGATACAAAAGCGTCACATATGTGCACCTCTTATTGTCCCTCAAAGTAGTCACACACGTTATGTAGAACCCGTTGCCAGCGATGTGGAAGGCGTAATATAGCAGAGCCTGTTCTGTTGATAGTGAGAAAGGAGCGGTCTACTGCCTGTCTAATATCTGGAACAGTTCTGAAGCGAATGCCACGATGTGGTTCCTTGACCCTAGAACCAAATCAAGGTCACAAGGACTTAAGATTTGCGAAAGAAACGGCAACACTTTCTGCGCAACCCACCCATCATTTTGCACAACAACGCGCGTGCGCACTGCGCATCCAGTGCAACCTGTGGCTGCTCTGCTCGGTCGATTGGACTGGGAAGTGCTGTACCATCCACCATACTCCCCACACTTAAGTCCTTGTGACTTTCATTTGATTCCGAAGATGAAGGAACCACTTTGTGGCATTCGATACAGAACTGTTCCAGAGATTCGAGAGGCAGTAGACCGCTCCATTCGCACCATCAACAGAACAGGCTCTGCAAACGGTATACTACGCCTTCCACATCGCAGGCAACACGTTCTACACCACACTGGTGACTACTTTAAAGGACCTAGGCATAACGCTGCACAGCGATATGAAATGGGAAAGGCGAATTGTCGACTTCTGTTTATTTGAAGAATTTTGGGAAGATGTGATTGGTCTGTAAAGGAGGCCGTATATAAAACGTACTGCTTAAGATTTTGGGATTCCTACAAGATCTGTTTAAAGGAGGACATAGAGGAAGTTCGATCAATGTGCGAGTGTTACTGAAATGCTTCGGGAATTCAAATGGGAGTCGCTGGAGGGAACGTGACGTTCTTTTGAGAAAAACTGATGAACAAATTTAGAGGGCCGGATTTGAAGCGGACTGCAGAACCTATATTCCGCGTAAAGACCACAAAGATAAGATCAGAGAAATTAGGGCACGTACGGATGCATGCAATCATTTTTTCCCTTCTTGTATATGGGAGTGGAACAGGAAAACTAGTAGTGGTACTGAGTTACCTCCTCCACGCACCTTGGGGTAGATGTGTATTCATATAGATTAAGGAGAGACATGGGGGGGGGTTATCTCAGTAGTGGGGCAAGACCGACCGCTCGTGACATGGTCATGGGGCACCAATTATAGCAGAAATAGCATTCAATGTGCAGTAGTGTGAGCCAGATATCAATTTTAGTGTTCCGTGTATGAACTGTAGTTCAAGTAGCGATAGCGATGTGAACTGTTGTTCTTGTATTCTGTGTTAAGTAGATCGAATTGGGTTCATTCGATAAATGTTAGAACAGCGTATGGCGAATACCACCACCTAATGCAAGACTTACATCTTGACGATGAAAAGTGAAAAAATTTATTTTAGGCTTAATGAAGAACAGTTCAATGAAGTTTTATCCCTCATCAGCAGTGACCACAATTTTTGCGATGTTACTAATAGGTGGTGTACGCCTCGGTTGCACAGTGGTAGAGTGCCAGACTACAAATCCAAAGGTCGCGGGTTCGATCCCCGCCACGTCCTAGGATTTTTATCTGTCACTTTCCACTTCTTTCACCTCTGGCAGTATTGCTCATGTGAAAAATACCGAGTAGCACCGTGGTTCGTAACCCACGTTAAGCTGTAGGTCCCCCTATACTGGCTGGGTAAGTCAGTTCGAAGGTCGGTGGAAGGCAACGGCATACCACCTCCAAACAGGACCATGCCTAGTAAAGCACTATGGTGTTCAAACCAATCTTCGGATTGTTGACTGCTTTACCTTTACTAATAGGTGAACTCCGGTAGTATCTTCTCGGAAACAAGGACACAAGGACACCAC
Organism: Locusta migratoria; assembly: GCA_026315105.1. Lineage (NCBI taxonomy): Eukaryota > Metazoa > Arthropoda > Insecta > Orthoptera > Acrididae > Locusta > Locusta migratoria. The sequence continues at coordinate 467,882,299 of CM048746.1, read as the reverse complement.
TGAGTCGCAACACACGTTTCCTTTTTCCACAGAAGAAGATAGCAACAGAAACAGCAGTCAGATCTACATGCTGTGAGGAGCAATAATATTAAACGAGCCTGCTGTCTGGTTCGCTGCTAGATGTCTGCGCAGATGAGAGAAATGAGATCGACGTCCACTAGTGCGCTATTACCCGACAGACTTTTATTTCCAATAATATTAGTATTTTGTGAACGTCTTTAACATGATTTGTATGCCTAAGCTCTGATGGGGGATCGTCCATTGACTACATTTCAGTCTACTGAAGTCTGACCACTGATTTACATTTCACCGACTTATACGGTAGAAACCGAGCATGGCTGCACGCTTTAGTGCAAAGTAATCTCATTGTTGATACGTTCTATGATTCATAATATTCCACGGTAAATTAAACAGATTTGTGAAATTTGGCGTGCATAGCATTTTTGCAACATTACGCAGCAGTGTCGTGGTGCAAGTTATCTATACAGCACACTGTTCAAAATTATGTACCGGACAGTTCAAGTGTCAGATACAGCTTAATTCTATATAGAACCATGTTTCTTGAACCTCGCGATGTAGTAACTGCACTGTGTATTGTAAATACAATTGAATTGATAGTCACCGACGTTATACGAATCTTACTTTGACGTAAAATGAAACGAGAATCAAGCAAAAATTGCAGTGGGAGTGAGTTCGTAGTTAAAATTCCAGATAACTTTGCGTTGTCTATAATTTCGTAAGTGAGTTCTGTCATCGCAGATGAAACAGGTGTGACACAGAGGAGATGCAGCTGCTGGTTCTACGGTAGGAGGATATACGTCTACGCGCAAGGGGAAACAACGAAGGAAGGATTTGGAGCCAACACCGTGTTACTATGAATCCCATGTAACCTACAAGATACTGTTGATCATAGAGTAATTATTATTGCGTAGACCCCCATTTGTAAGTACGGATGACGAACTCTTAACGAAAATATGCTGTTTAGATAGTACATACGATTGTAGATTGGTTCACTTGTACATTTTCTGCTTATCTATACGCAGATAACAGAGACAATGATAGTTACAATGTCACAGACTTTTAGCTACAAAGTAGCTCTTATTGCGAATAGATCCACGCAACTGCCCGTAATCAGACTGAAAAGATTGTAGTACAAAATCTGGTTATCAAATCCAAGTTAATACGAGAACTTAATAAGATTAACAACACTTGGCCATCGAGCGCTGACTGACGAGCAGTGTTGCCAGACGTAGGGAATTTTCCCTACACATAGGTACTTTTAAACATTAAAATCATTGCAGGGAATTTTCATCCAAAAGTCCCCAACGCGTAGGTACTTCGGTAAAATTTTACAATCGCCGACACCTGCCTAGCGTGTAATGTTGGCAAGAGAACAGTTGTCAGCACCAATTGTGGCAGATTTTGAAGTAGCCAATGATATTTTAGACGGCATAGTTGTTTTCTGTTCATAGTAAACAATATTAATTTGAAAACTTAGTTTCGGGCACATTAAAATTGATGCGAAATATGATTTGAATGTATATCAGTGGAATGGAGAGTCGGCTTGGAAATAGTGTTAGAAAATGGCAGCAAAAGGAAAATTCATTGTTTCCATGAGCGAAAGACGTTATATTACCTTGACTAGACTTATTTATTTGCGTCAGGACCATGTAATAGTTGGTAGTTGTAAATGAGAAGATGCTAACAAGAAAACGCTAAAATATTTGTGACAGCCAACGTTATAAATAAACAAAGCGCTAGTAGCATTACTGTTTGAAAATCGAATCATGCAGAATGACGGACTTCCTTTTTTGTGCTGACTCAACTAAAAAATTACTGCTGTTCCTACTCTATGTTTGATGGTGCCTCGATGTACCCTTGTGCGGTCAATAAATCAGTTACGCTCGTGTAACAGTGCACTCGGATTTCGCGGCATATTTGGGGAAACTAACTAATGCTGTTCCTCTTTATGGTTCACAGGTTCTTGATGTACCCTTGTCCGATCGATAAATCAGTAATCCTCTTGTAACGGAGCACTTGGAATTCGCGGCATAATCTACACTTGACTACGTCAATCAGTAAATATGGAATGGAAAAAACATCTTTAGCAAGTGAAGCATGATGCCAAATATTTATTTTAAAGTTTTTCAAAATTATAACATGTCACATTAATGAATTGGTTGACCTCTGCTGACTGGACTCCTAGATTCAGCCCCTCCCAGACGCAAATCCTGGCTACGAACCTGATGTAGGGGCATTAATGAAGTGGTAGGGAGAAAGTAGGGAAGACGTAGGTAAATTTTTGTGAGACTGTAGGTATTTTCTCTCTCTGCCATCTGGCAACACTGCTGACGAGTGCGAAACCTACTCCCCTCACTCGTAGGGTGACGTGGCACGCCGCTCAATCTTCGGTTGTCGGTGACATCAGCTGGAGGGCAGGACTGATGCAGGAAATCGGTAATTTGGCATTACACCCCCTTCTCGTAGCGAGTGAGGTAAGGAAACGGGGGAAAAAGATAAACTTAAAATCACCTACCCCAACTGCTGGCAAAACGACCTTGGTTGCGGAGTTCTAAACGCGAAAGTGAATCAAGTTACTGTGTTTCGCCATACGAGCGTCAGCATTCAGCAGAACAATCTTTCCCTTAATAATCATTTTGCGGTGGAAGCTCTTTTCTTTTTCGCGTTTGCTTCCTCTATCTGTCATGTGCAAACATGATCTTCTTGTTTTAGTTGCGCAGATGTGTTCCGGGGAGTTCCTCTATCTTCAGAGGGATTAGTTATCTGTTAAGTGAAACGCAAAGAATTTAGCATCATGATACATAATAGTTTTAGTCGTATTTACAATGAAAGGGGCTGCCTGGCATTTACAGTGTAGCTACAGTAATAATATTTTCCAGGAGGAGGAGGAGGAGGAAGGAAGCTTAGGGTTGAACGTCCTGTCGATAGCATGGTCATTAGAGCGTAAGCTCCGATTTTCGGTGGAGGATGTGGAAGGAAATAGGCCGTGCCCTTTTTGAAAGGAACCATCCCGGCATTTGCCTGGAGTGATTTAGGGAAAATACGGAAAACCTAAATCAGGATGGCCGAAGGTGGATTTGAACCAGTTTTAAAATAGAACTATATTATCAATTACTTCATAAAGAACTTTATTTTCTTTATGAAATGACAATTACGGATAGTATACAAAGATTGTATTAAAATGCATTTGGAATTATTAGACTTAAAAACAGCGTTAAATACTATTGTTCCTGCAATTTTGTTAAAAAAATTAGGCGATATTTAAACTGCGGAAAGATGTTCATTGAAGTTTCTTCATGGAAAAGGGGCGTATAGCTGTTGCGCTATGCATACACACAAATAGACCGACGGTCAGGAACTGTCAAGTAGCGCTATCTAGACGATAGTTGGTCTGCTGTGCTGCGGCACAGCGTGCACTGTGATGTGCTGCGCTTAAAACTTTAGAGCCCCTTTTGTCGGAATTTCCCCAATTTCTATGATTGGGCATCCTTGAGGTATACTACTATTCAGCGTATTGCCATCCCGACTGAATTTCGGAGACCGGAAGGTCTCCTTTTAGAGCGAGAGACATCTATAGTTGTACTCTAGGACGGTGGCGGGTGGCGCATGTGTAGGCAAAGCATCTTTGACGGTTTCGAGCGACAGTTGACGTACGCGTAAATAAGTACTCTACGCCTGAAGAGACCTTATACTGTACCTGCAAATAAGGGCTCTCGCTCGTTTAGTTAGACTTTGTTGCACGGTAGCAAAATCAGCTATGACAACTTGCGACAAACAGAGTAAAATCCAGTGAATGACTCGCTAAAATCAAGTTCGATTTTGTTAATGGCTACGACAGTTGTAGCAGAACTTCAGAACAGTACTGAGCGCTCATTGGCTGTCGGAAAATGCGTGACGTAGATGCGCAGACCAAGCCTAAAATCGACCACCGTCGTTCCTGGTTGCAATCACTAGAGTTGAACCACTACAAGACAGACTAACCAATCTGAGAGCAAGGTACGGACGACATATACTGACCAAACGAGCTGACATGGAAGACCTACTAACGATACGACCGAGACTTACGAGAAGACCAAGATTCAAGTACATACAACCAGCGCGTACAGTGGCCCAAAACACCACCTCGGAATTCCCAGAGCTAACCCCAACTATGGAACCCGTAACTGGAAATCTCCCCACAGCACATCACCTCACCAAACGTCAAAACAGACACAATCAATAGTCCCTACACGCAAGCGCACACACACACACACACACACACACACACACACACACACACACACACACTCGAACAAACACACAAATTCAAAACACCCAAACACTAACAACACCCACCCAAAACATCCACTCTCCTCTAAAATGCCTTCAGCGATTAACAGATCGTAAAATACTATAAATTATTGTAAATACCCTCCTCTCTTCTCTCTTGGAACCCTCCAAAATCAAACCCCTTGTAAATATTTGGAATTCTCACAATATAACAATGTAACCAAATCATATCATAACATATACAAGTGAGAAATCTATTTAATTCTCTCTTTCTACTTTATACTTTCAATACATATTTTTACCTAATAGCAGATACCATACGTTAATAAAATCCTTTGTCATTTTCGTCACTTTTCTTTTCCAATCAATCTTTTCAAATAAATAAAAAAAGTTTGTATATTTATATTTTCTTACATATTTATATTACCATAACTGTAATTTGTATAACCAAACAATATACGAGCAATATTCAAATTGTAATTTGTAACAAGTGAAGTAATGTAAAATATTGCTGTTGTTGTGGTCTTCAGACCGGAGACTGGTTTGATGCAGCTCTCCACAATACACTATGCTGGGCAAACCTCTTCATCTCCAAATAAGAACGGCAACCTACATCTGTCTGAATCTGCTTACTGTATCCATCTCTTGGTCTTCACCCTGAATTTTAATTCCTTCTCCAAATTTCTCCTTACTTTCCTTTATAGCTTGCTCAATGTACAAATTGAATAACAATGGAGAAAGATTACAACCCTGTCTCACTCCCTTTCCAACCACTGCATCCCTTTTATGCCCTTCAACTCTGATAACCGCTGTCTGGTTTTTGTACAAGTTGTAAATAACCTTACGCTCCCTATATTTTACTCCTGCTTGCTTCAGAACTTGAAAGAGTTTATTCCAATCAACATTGTCAAAAGCCTTCTCCAATTCTACGAAAGCTAGAAATGTAGGTTTGCCTTCTCTTAATCTATCTTCTAGGGTAAGCCGTAAAGTGAGTATTGCCTCCCGTGTTCCTATATTGCTATAAATGAAAATATTGTAATATAAGATTCTTTCACTGATGCAAAATATATGAAATAAAAAATATGACCTGTAACACCCTTGGCTGAAAAGGGCAAAGCTGGCCCCTCAAACAGACCGCTCCAACACCTCAGGGCGCAGAATGAAATGTGCAAAAAAAAGTTCCTGGTTGCAATTATAGGGGTAGAAGTGTTATGTCGACCATGACAGCAGTGGAAACAATTTTGGCCTGCTGCTGCTAGCAGAGGCAGTGTTTCGCAGCGCGGTGGTGGGGTCTTCACTCGGCACCGGTTGCTCGGAGTGGCGGCAGATAGGTCAGGGTCGCGCCGCGACCTCAACAGGTGGCAGCAGCCGCGCCACCAGACGCCGGCGCCACCGACACCGCCTGGGCGGGGCCACGCGTACAGGTGCGCCACAACACTCCCTCACCTCACCGTCTGCACTACCGGCGACGGCGTTTACTTCCGTACACGGTTGCCAACCGTCCGATCTGGATCCTACATGTACAAGCGTACGAGCCGTCCTTTGGATCGAACGTCTGTAGGAGGATCTGCATCGAATTGACGCATGGTGCAGGGAATGGCAATTGCATCTCAATGTAGACAAGTGTAATGTGTTGCGAATACACAGAAAGAAAGATCCTTTATCATTTAGCTACACTATAGCAGGTCAGCAACTGGAAGCAGTTAATTCCATAAATTATCTGGGCGTAGTCATTAGGAGGGATTTGAAATGGAACGACCATAGAAAATCAATCGTCGGTAAAGCAGATGCCAGACTAAGATTCATTAGGAGAATTCTAAGGAAATGCAGTCCGAAAACAAAGGAAGTAGGTTACAGTACACTTGTTCACCCACAGCTTGAATACTGCTCACCGGTGTGGGATCCGTACCAGGTGGGATTGATAGAGGAACTGGAGAAGATCCAACGGAGAGCAGCGCGCTTCGTTACAGAATCATTTGGTAATCGTGAAAACGTTACGGAGATGATCGCTAAACTCCAGTGGAAGACTCTGCAGGAGAGATGCTCTGTCGCTCGGAACGGGCTTTTGTCGAAGTTTCGAGAACTTACTTTTACTGAGGAGTCTAGCAGAATATTGCTTGCTCCTACGCATATCTCGCGAAGAGATCGTGAGGATAAAATCAGAGAGATTAGAGCCCACACAGAGGCATACCGACAATCCTCCTTTCCGCGAACAATACGTGACTGGAATAGGAGGGAAAATCGATAGTGGTACTCAAGGTACCCTCCGCCACACACCGTCGGGTAGCTTGAGGAGTATGGTTGTAGATGTAGATCCTATGAAACCACCACTATTAAGTTTTCATGTCTCGTCGTTTTTATTGTTTTAATTCTTATGATTATTGAATTTTTGACAATTTATTATTTTTGAGCAATCTACTAGCCAGTGCGTCGAGCTTTGGGATTCCCCAACTGACAGTATTGGTTGCATAGCAGCGTGCGTAGTATTCACTAGTCAACGTATTGACTGCTGAGGTCAGTGAACTCTTAAGAAGGTGTTACGTGGTGAAAAATGTAAACAGAAGATAACGACTGTGGCCCTGGTGCTACCATGAAATCTAAAACAAGTGTGTTCAATGGAAGGGTGGCAAACAAAAATGTAGAACATTCTGACGAAAGTAATCCTGAATATAAGGGTTGGTTGTGTGCAGATTAATCGAACACTGAATCGGTAATGTAAATTTTGTGTGTGATTTGGGTTGTGTTTATGTAAAAGAAAAATTGCCATTATGCGATCCAGTAACTCTGAAAGGTTGGCAACGCTGCTTCCGTCACAACTTCACAAGTCTACGACACACCATCTGCCGCAAACATCTATACATCTCATAAAAGAAAAAACATGTAAAATGTTAAAGCGTCACAGACGGAACACGAAATCAAGTATCACTTTAATGTTTGAGTAATACAAAACTGGAACGTATATCTACGAAATATTTTAAAGGGCCTTATTAAGCGGGTGTAGCAACGCTTTCTGCCTCTTCTTATTGTCGTAACTGTATAACAATCTGAATTAACATTCTTCATACCACTTTCAAGGTCAGCCTTCCATTTTCTAAAAGACGTCGGGGAATATGAACTTATTTTAGCAAATAACAACGTGGAAGACAATAATCAATACCAAATCAACAATAAATTGACTAGGTCTATACGTGAAATGCTGTCATGAGGTAAGGTTGGTAGAGAGCATAAACATTCCGTAGGCACATGAACTCAGCAGACTTTCACCGAACACAGAGGGACCTGTACACATACATACCACTGAATTTTTCTTCGCCGTCCGCCGTGGCCGAGGGGACTGAGGCGCTCCAGTCAAGGTCTGCACGGCCACTACGGTCGGGGGTTCGAATCCCCCCTCGGGCATGGATATTTGTGCCGTCCTTAGTATTAGCTAGTTTGTAAGTTTAGGGAGTGATGACCCCGTAGTTAAGTCCCATAAGCTATACAAACATTTTTGAATGTTCCTTCGATACTATATAACACTTCGACATATAGTTCACGAGATATAAAGCCAGAATTTTGATCATGAAAATCCGCATCATCCCGCATGAGGTTGCGATTTATTACGGCTTTACTACTAATACCATTCACGACATATTTTGCAGACATTAGGCACATATACCACTGAATGCACCTTCAAATTTACATGATGGTACGACACATATTTCAGGAGAGATGACGCGAACAATAAAATTTCCGAATAACTGCTACATCGTGCGCTTCCACATCTCCTCCTAAAATAATGGACCAATTTCGACTAAACTTGGTACCCATCTTGCTTGCTATCAGAAAACAATCGCTGTGGTGTTAAAAACTACCTATGATACATATTTCAAGATATATGACGTCGTAAACAACGAGTCTCAATAACTCTCCCATCACACGACGCGTGATTTTCTAGACTTCATTCATCCACTATTTATTCATAGCAGACAGTTTTCTAATATTACATTCTACAAATCTGAATCAGATCACATATTCAAGGATATATGTTGTCGTAAGTATTGATCTGCATGAAAACGAAACTTAAATCGACAGACAGTAAGCTATAAGCCAATGGACAGAAAGAGAAAAACGAGATGGACTTAATATTGTTCATCGTAAAGTTTTGAATTAATGTTATACATCATTTGTATTGTATTACTATTTTTCTTTCTTTGCATACTGCACTTATAATTTTGTACATTACGCACACTTTTACTGTTTCATAATTTCTAAGCTGTTGATGAAAACATGAAGATGAAATATTTTCCGAATTTTTATTTTGGTTTCTAACAAAAGACTGGAAAAATGCGTATACACCCGGGAAATACCGGGTTGAGCAGCTAGTGTACTACATACTTCGCAAACCAGACGGGACCAACCGGTTAGTCTTGCGCGATTTAAAGCACCGTTTTCCAGAACGAAGAGAAATGCTGGGCGCAAGTCGAAAGCCCCAGTGGATTAAGCCGTAACTCACGTTCAGCAGTCTCCTGGACCAACACCATGTTCTTGTCGTGTACCTTCGTAGAGGTAGTGAAGTAACACCTTCTACCGTCTACGTAACTTTCAGTTTGAGAGTGGAGGTCGTGCAGTGAATAGCGTGTGTTTCTATCATTGTTAGCTTCGTCATTGGTACGTGGAACGCTATGTACGACAACGGCTTAACAGTTGCGTAACTTTCTAAGGTATTTTCTTATCTATATATTTAAATCTATTTTTCTTCAAATATGCCGTAATAAGGAATCGTACTTCCAAATTCATTCATTACGGGATTGAGAGCAGCTAGACAATCTAAATCAAGCATTTTGAAGGGAAATGGTCCAAATTTCGACATGTGTTTTACGTTTGGTTAATGCTAAAAAAAGCAGCAGGTCAACAAACTGAAAAATGGTTTGAACATCACAGCAGTCACGATCCTACACGACAGTTTTTACATCAGCAGCATTGCCAGAGATGACAGAAGTAAAAAGTGAGAGATAAATATCCTAGGACTTAATGAGGATTGAATCCGCGACCTTTGGATTAATAATCTGGACACTGTGCTACGGGCCTTTACATCAAAACTAGTCTAAAGTAATTTTATTTGTTAATTTAACATAAGGTTCAAATTTAACCATTTTCGAGTTATTAAAGTTTCCAGGTTTTCATATTGTACATGCATCTCGCACAGCGTGAGCGGCAGTCGAGAAATTTGTGTGCAGAAGCACTGGTCCATGTTATATTCTTGGTGTTGAGTTTTTTGAGAGACCTAGGGGTAGGAGTGCATATAATACGAAATGACACTAAGAATGCTGTTACTATACACATATACGTGATAAAGTGTAGTCGCACTTAAAATAATTTTCTTCGTGAGACATAGTCCAAAAGTACACCTACCGTTTATTATTGACATACAGCGACTGACTGGCTATTCGTGAGCGTGCTCACGATCAGTGGGCGTAGAAACAGGCAATATATAAATATTTTTCATTGCGCGAACTACATCTGGTTGCACTGACATGTTTTCCAGTACATTACTTATAAAAAAAACATATCTAATTCACGTTGTTAAACAGCTGACATTACGCAGTAAAATAATTAGTGTCACAGTAATAATTTGTGTCACTCCGAAAAAATGCATAGAAAAGTATTCCGATTATCAGAATAGTATCAGGAACATCGAAAAATTATCGAATGAAATTATTTAGCCACTACCAAGAATCTTAACGCCTCGACCACTCGACTCCAAACCTCGTTCTGCTAGGCATTCAGCAACGGAGTCAAACCGTGCACACCATCACATTCCGCCAGTTCTCACCACCACTTTAAGTTTGTATGATTCCATATGCATTCCTAACAGAGGATATAACTGAACGTCCTGCACAGTTTGTAGTGTCCAAATACTTCGCCTTCGATATTGATGGTGAGAACATTGGTGACATCCTCGAATCGACATTTTTCAAACGTTATTGACGGTGCAAGCTAATAGTTTTAAACATCTGGATATCGACGATGTCCATTTTTTGAAGTGTACCATATACTCCACCTGCACGCTAAATCTCTGCACCTCCCAGACGAACATTTTCTGTCACCTTCCTGACGCACACGGTGAATTATCAGTAGATAATTATTTTCCTGCCGCGCTTGTTGATACTTTGAAATGAACCTTGCGTAAGACCAGTCTTGCGACCTCGCACTCAAGGTGTTCCTTGTCAGAGTAGACCGTCACACCTTCAACGAGCGTTAGTTAATGCCACTAAAAACCTTTAAAGCCCTTCATACAACAATGGCAGTGTGTTATAAAACAGAGATGCGATTTGATTAATTATTCGCTAGAGATATAAACCTATTAATAATTGTTGTGGTACGTGATATAAGAAAGGTCCCGATATATAATAGCCGAATTGCTGCTATTCCAGTCTTAACAGTGCCTTGAATTGTGCGCAACGTCATTATCTTTTCAATAATCAATAATGGTATTAACATCGTGTACGAGAAATACCAACTAATTTCAAACTAACGAGGTTCAGTTCTTTGAATTTAATTTATCCTGGAGTATCGGACTAAAAATCAAGCGCAAGATTTCACTGAGCTCAGTTTTCCTTACGAAGAACTTTGAACAGGTTTACTTCCGCTGGAAAGTAACCAAAGTGAGATGCCTTCCAAGTAAAACCGTTAGTGTGTGTCTAATGGGCTAAAACTTCATTCCCAGAAGTCGTGAGTCAGCTGATGAGTCATATTGAGATATTCACAGGCACGAGACTGGTCGATAGTGCAGGGCAGTATAAACTGGTCAATATGGCTCTTGTCATATTCAAATCCATAGCCCATTCATTATGCATTAAATTCTGTACTTCGAACACGTGGAATGATGAAAAAGTGTGCAGGATTAATAACTTTACTGCTGTGAGAGATTTTACAATGTTTGTTACTGATATATGCAGGCAGATGATATTAACAATTCTACACAGTCACTACATATCAAGGCTTCTGCATTAGGAAAGAAATATCTGCGAGATTTGTTCTGCAGCCAGCCAGATCTTTTAACGAGGATAATTCTTCCTTTTTCCTCCCCCCCCCCCTTCTCTCTCTCTCTCTCTCTCTCTCTCTCTCTCTCTCCACGCAAATGCAAGTTTTAGGTCTCCACTATTCAGTCATTTACAAGTGACACTTAAGAATATTTGCAATGATTTATGTGCGTTTTTCCCTTTTAAGACAAATTCTAGTTTGTCATCCGAAAGAACGGCGTTGAATGTCTGAACCTATCTATACATTTAGTAAATGTCGCAATCTTAACTCGGCAGGTTCTTGGAATCATTTCATAATACCATTTGACGCTTACAAAAGTTACCGGTACACGATCATGCCTCTGCAGAACAACCGTCGCCGTTTTATTGTTCAATCCTGCTTTGTTATACACTAGCTCTAGATCAATCTGTATACATTTCTAGCGTCGCCTGCATGCAATTTCTGCTGGTTTGACTGTTTCTGTAGAAAATACGTTGACTACATTTTAATCGGAGGCTAATCGCAGTACAAACAACATTTTCGCGAATAAAGTGAGTTATTTTCAGCGAAAATCAATTTCAAGCCAAAATGAGGCTCTTATTCCTTAGGCTTTTGCTCAAGATGTTATCAGAAGTATTTGGCCTACCCTGTGATCAAAAGTGGCATGATTAGGTTCGCATACAGGCCTCCTAGAACAGCATATGAGCAGCTGCAAGATAGTTTGCACAGAACATGAGATTGTGAGGTGCTACAGACCACACACTAACTTGAAAAAATGTTCAAATGTTTGTATAGCTTATGGGACTTAACTACGGGGTCAGCAGTCCCTAAACTTACAAACTACTTATGAACTAACTAATACTAAGGACGGCACAAATATCCATGCCCGAGGGGGATTCGAAGCCCCGACCGCAGTGGCCGTGCAGACCGTGACTGGAGCGCCTCAGTCCCCTCGGCCACCGCGGCCGGCCCCTAACTTGAAATGGAGAGTATCTTAGCCTATAACAAGAGATCCACTATTCGCCAATTATAAATAAATCTCTGACTAGTTATTACATTGGGTACTATCTTTTACAAGCGGTAGGCTACGGAATTAGTTTGAAAGCATGCGTACAGCTACATAAATGCTCCAAAAACCGCTACCGGCGGTTCCTCCAAAAAAATATGTATTTTCCGACCAGTTTTTCACAGCGGAGAGTAGGTCATTATGTATCAGTAGGCTTCTTAATTCCCAATACAGTATGACCTAGGCAACAAACACGACAGTGGCAGCATTATAGTCACAGTGTCTCCTTCCAACACTATTTCTATTAATTACCTAAGGATGTTTGACATCGCGAAATTCACGTGTAATTTTCCCGAGAATCTTCGTTACAGTTCTGCAATTCCATGCGGAACTGGTACGACCCTATAGCGTGTTTATGAATTCCATGTCTGCCTAATGATCATCTTGAGATAGAAGCCCCAGTGGTCTGGTTTGCTCAGGTAACAAGTTATTTTTTAATTGGACTGTTTTTTTTTTTTTTTGTGGTTTTAGGGCGCACAACTTCTATGGTCATTAGCGCCCAGACAAGAACTTAGATCCACTAGATCTCAAAAAATTTGGTGACTATCAAAATCAAGGAAAGGCTAAAAACGAAAGATAAAAGACAATTAAAAGGGTTAAATATCCTTGGATAAGTTGGCCAATTTGATAAAACGCAAAACACGAGCAGCTGCTCGTGTGTCATCAGCTAAAATTTCCTCCAGAGTAGACGGAAAGTGAAGGGCTACACGGAGATGATTAAAATTAACACAAGTCAGTAAAACATGTCGCACTGTCAGCAGTTCACCGCAGGAGCACAGCGGTGCAGGATCGGCGGTTAGCAAATGACGGTGGCTGAAACGGCAGTGACCGATCCGCAACCGGGCCAGAATGACCTCCCGCCGAGAGGGGCGTGAGGAGGTCCTCCAAGCGGTCGGGATCGGTTTGACATTTCGCAATTTATTGTTGTATAGTGAAAGCCACACACTGTGCCATTGCGACACGATACACCGGCGAAGAGCCCGTTGAACATCGTCCGATGGGACGCAAAAGGTAGCCATGCGAGGCAAAACAGCCGCTGCCTTGGCTGCTATGTCGGCGGCCTCATTCCCGGGCACACCCACATGGCCAGGGACCCACAGGAAGGAAACATTACAGCTGTCATCTGCTAACAACCGGAGGGAGCGTTGGATCTGATATACGAGAGGATGGTTCGAGAGACGGTCCTTAAGACTCTGCAGGGCACTAAAGGAGTCCGAACATATGGCATAGAAAGGTTGGCGGTGGCGGCAGGTATACAAAACGGCCTGGTGGAGGGCGAAAAGCTCAGCCGTGAAGTTCGAGCACCGGTCAGGGAGCTTGTATTGGAAACGGTTGTCCCCGACGACGAAGGCAGATCCGACACCGGCAGTGCTCTTGGAACCATCAGTGTAAATAAATATGGCGTTATCGAACCGCGAACGGAGTTCGACAAGCCTCGAGCGGTATACCAAATCCGGAGTGCTCTCCTTGGGGAGCGAACTAAGTTCGAGGTGAGTGTGAACCGGGGCCGTATGCCACGGTGGCAATGGGCTTTCGCTCAACCGAAGGGTGGAAGGAAGGGTAAAATCGAGCCGCTGTAGCAGGCGGCGAAACCGAACTCCCGGTGGAAGCAAGGCAATCGCAGACAACTGATATTGGCGATCGAGTGAGTCGTCAAAAAATAATCGGTAAGATGGATGGTTGGGCATCGACCGTAGGCGGCATGCGTACCGACACAAGAGTATGTCACGTCGAGTGATCAAGGGTAATACAGCAGCCTCGGCATACAGACTCTCAACAGGGCTGGTATAAAATGCACCGGTCGCAAGACGTAAACCCCGATGGTGGATAGAGTTGAGACGGCGGAGAATCGACGGCCGTGCTGAAGAGTATACAAGGCTTCCGTAGTCGAGCTTCGACTGAACGATGGCCTGGTAAAGGTGAAGCAGGACGGTACGGTCCGCTCCCCATGACGTGCCACTGAGGACACGAAGAACGTTAAGGGATCGGGCACAACGGGCAGCCAGGTAGGACACGTGTGTGGACCAGCAAAGTTTACGATCCAACATGAGTCCCAAGAATTTCGTAGTCTCCACGAAAGGGAGAGCAACAGGGCCGAGACGTAGAGAAGGTGGAAGAAATTCCTTGTATCTCCAGAAATTGATACACACAGTTTTCTCAGTGGAGAACCGGAAGCCGTTTGCGATGCTCCATGAATATAGACGGTCAAGACAGCGTTGGAGAGAACGCTCCAAGAGACACGTCCGCTGGGCGCTACAATAAATTGCGAAATCGTCAACAAAAAGAGATCCGGAGACGTCGGCTGAAAGGCAATCCACGATCGGATTGATTGCAATGGCAAAGAGCGCCACACTCAAGACGGAGCCCTGTGGTACCCCATTCTCCTGGCAAAAGGTATCTGACAAGACAGAGCCCACCCGTACCCGGAACTTGCGATCCGCCAAAAACGCTTGAATGAAAAGAGGAAGGCGGCCCCGAAGGCCCCATGTGTGCAATGTGCGAAGAATGCCCGCTCTCCAACAGGTATCGTATGCCTTCTCCAAGTCGAAGAACACTGCTACTGTTTGACGCTTCTTTAGAAAGTTGTTCATAATGAAGGTCGACAACGTAACGAGGTGATCAGCAGCAGAGCGGTGTCGACGAAAACCGCATTGGATATTAGTCAGGAGGCGGCGAGATTCGAGGAGCCAGACCAACCGAGCGTTAACCATGCGTTCCATCACCTTACAGACGCAGCTCGTCAGGGAAATGGGGCGATAACTGGAAGGAAGGTGTTTGTCCTTCCCTGGTTTGGGGATGGGGACAACAATGGCTTCACGCCAACTTGTGGGAACATGACCTTCAATCCATATGCGATTGTAGGTACTAAGAAGAAAGCACTTGCCCGCAGGAGAGAGGTTCTTCAGCATTTCAATGTGAATGGAATCGGGCCCGGGAGCAGAAGACCGGGACAGGGCGAGAGCATGGTCTAGCTCCTGCATGGTGAAGGCGACGTTATAATTTTCACGGTTAAAAGAGCGGAAAGAAGGCGGCCGTGCCTCCTCTACCTGTTTGCGAGGGAGAAAGGCAGGGTGGTAATGGGCAGAGCTCGAAACCTCCGCAAAGAAACGACCCAATGCGTTTGAAACATCAGCGGGGTCCACGAGGACTGCGTTCTCTATGGTCAGGCCAGGAATCGGGGAGTGGACCTTGATGCCGGACAAACGGCGGAGGCCACCCCAGACAACCGTGGAGGGAGTGAAACGGTTAAAAGAACTAGTAAAAGCAGTCCAGCAAGCTTTCTTGCTGTCGTTTATGATACGACGGCACTGCGCTCTCATACGTTTGTAATTGATGCAATTCTCCAAAGTTGGGTGGCGGCGGAAGGTGCGTAAAGCACGGCGCCGGGCTCGAAGCGCGTCGCGGCAGGCTGCAGTCCACCAAGGGACCTGGACACGACGTGGAGAAGAGGAAGTACGAGGTATGGAACGTTCGGCATCTGTGAGAATAACCTCTGTGAGGTAGTCGACCTGACTGTCACAGGTGGGAAAATCCCGATCGTGAAAAACAGCCATGGTAGAATAAAGCCCCCAGTCGGCTTTAGAAATGTTCCAACCGGTGGGACGAGGAGATGGGGAATGATGCAGGAAGTGGATGATACAAGGGAAATGGTCACTTGAGTACGTGTCAGAAAGTGCATACCACTCAAACCGACCGGCAAGCTGAGGAGTGCATATTGCGAGGTCTATATGGGAGTAAGTGTGTGTTGTGTCGGAAAGGAAGGTCGGTGCACCGGTGTTGAGGCAGACAAGATCGAGGTGTTGGAGGAGGTCCACCAAAAGGGAGCCTCTCGGACAAGGTGCCGGAGAGCCCCATAGGGGGTGGTGGGCATTAAAGTCGCCTACCAATACGAAAGGTGAAGGGAGCTGGTCAACAAGGTGTAGCACATCCGCCCTAGTAAGGGCAGATGACGATGGCGAATAGATATTACAGAGGGAGAAGGTAAATGTGGATAAGGTGATGCGGACGGCAACTGCCTGTAGGTGAGTGTGCAAGGAAATGGGATGGAAATAGACATCGTCTCGAAGGAGCATCAGAACCCCTCCATGGGCTGGGACACCTTCCACGGGTGGCAGGTCGAACCGCACAGAGGTGTAGTGTGGAAAGTCTGCACGATCACGTGGACGCAACTTAGTTTCTTGAAGACAGACGATAAGCGGGCAGTGCAACCGAAGGAGTAGTTTTAACTCCTCCCGATTGGAACGAATGCCGCGAATGTTCCATTGAAGGAGTGCCATGATAAAAATGAAATAAGAAATAAGGATAAAAACCAACTAGCAAGCGGGGTCACCTCGACGGCCCCTGAGGACCGGATTTCGAGGGAGCACTGCTATCGCCATCTAGTGGCAAAGGGTCATGTTCCATTGGTTCGATCGACGCGTCTGCCACCTCCCGGAGTTGATCAGGAGGGGCAGCTTCCACCGCCGGTAGACGGCCGGGTGCCCGGCAAACGGAGCGTCCCGGTGAAACAGAAGACGGCCGAGTCCGGTAACTGTTGGATGGCGCGACCGACGAGTCACGCCGCGGCGGGGAAGGTGGGGGCTGTTCTTTTTTGGAAGCCTTCTTAGAAGCATGACGGGTTGAAGAAGCGGTTGACGATTGAGAAGTCGGGGTCTTGAGAAAATCTTCGCGGACGGGTTCCCTCTTTGAACTCCGGGCAGCAGATTTGGGTGCCCGGGATGTGTGTGAACTGGTCGACGAATTCAGTGTAGAACGGGTAGAAGGCATCGGAGAGGTGGAACGAGCAATTTTCGGGCTAGCCGATCTGACGACAGTGTCACTGAACGTTAAATCGCAAGTCTGAATGCCCACCTCCTTAGTTGGTCGAGGGGAGGCGAGGACCTGGCTGAAAGTACCTGATGGGAGTACTGCGGGCTTCCTACTAGCTAATAGCTTCCGAGCGGCATAGGTCGAGACCTTCTCCTTCACGCGAATCTCTTGGATGACCCGCTCTTCATTATAAACGGGGCAGTCCCGTGAAGAAGCAGCATGGTCACCCATGCAATTAATGCAGCGAGGGGATGGAGGTAGACATTCACCCTCATGAGCGTCCCTGCCACAGGTGGCGCACTTGGCTGCATTCGGACAAGATTTACTGGTATGATTGTACCTTTGGCAATGGAAGCAGCGTGTAGGATTTGGTATGTACGGGCGGACGGAAATGACCTCGTAGCCCGCTTTCACTTTCGATGGCAGGTCAACCTTGTCAAAAGTCAAGAAGACAGTACGGGTTGGCACGAGTTCATTGTTAATCTTTTTCATCACGCGATGAACATCCGTGACTCCCTGATCGGACATATAGTTCAATATCTCCTCGTCCGATAACCCATCCAGTGATCTAGAAAACACTACCCCCCGCGAAGAGTTGAGGGTACGGTGAGCCTCCACTTTCACAGGGAAAGTATGTACAAGGGTAGCTCGAAGTAACTTCTGCGCCTGGAATGCATTTTCTATTTCGAGCAACAAGGTCCCGTTGCGCTGCCTAGAGCAGGTCTTCAAGGGACCAGCGAACGCATCGACACCCTTCTGAATAATGAACGGATTTACTGCAGAAAAATCCTTATCGTCGGTACGTGATACCACCAGGAACCTAGGAATGTTTGGCAATGCTTTCTGCGGCTGAGAATCATGTTTCCGCTTATGGGTCAAGGTTATAGATGATGTGGAAGGTTTCATAGCGGAGGTGTCCCCCATGATTACCGGCGTCTCCGATGGCGCGCTCCTTCCTTGTGGGGGCCCTCACTGAGGGCGCACCCGCCTTAGGTGACTGTTCGCACCTCAGGTCACACCTCCCGAGAACGGACGGAGGGACCAATTGGCATGTTCGGAAGGTATCAGCTCGGGTAATCACCCCTCCCTGGGCCCGGCCTTTACCGGGGGGTACGTACGTGCCCTACATGTCTACCCGGGGCGGGGAGTTACGCCTTACCCCGTCACCGGCTACGCAGAGCGTGGGTCGACCTTCAGACACGCACAGGGAGGAAAGAAAGGAGGAAGGAGAGAAAGGGATGAAGGAGGGAGAATCTCAAACGCCGAGGCGGAGATTAAAGGGTGAGTCAAGAACAAGGAGAAAGGAAAAATAGGAGAAGGCTGAAGAACAAGAAAGGAAGAGGACCAAGAAGAGAAGACAGGAAGCGAAAAAGAAACGTTTGACTGATGAAAAACGCCCGTCTCCGGGCGAAGGCACAAACCGGGGGGGAAAGAGGGAAGCGGCCTGGGACGGAAGAAAGGTCGCTTCGGCTCGGGGCCCCGTGCGCGCCACACACGTACCCACAAAAGAGCTGTGGGCCCCCTGGGGGGTTAATTGGACTGGTTTACCCTCAGCAAAATACTGGATTTCTTCCTTTTATTACCCAGACATGTTTCACTGTAGTTACAGCACTTTCAGTAGTATTTTGTTCATTTCTACTGAAGAACAGGAAACTCATTTACAGTTTTTACATCGTATTTACAAACTGGAAAACAAAGTAAGTTATAGTCTGCTTGTGTACCTTGTTTTACATCCTTAAGAATTTCTTCCTTGTTATCTGAAACTAAATGAAACATTTCCACATCGAAATTTAATGCTGTGGTATATTTATTTTTAGTCTAATATTACTTGTTTCTGTATTAATATGTTGTATGTTTGTATGTTTTTGTTTCACTTATGAAACTCGTTTCAATTTCGTTTGACGGTGTATTCATTTATAGTAGCGAAAATAGCATTATTTAACAGTTATTACCACTGCCCACGAACTGTAAAAACTAAACTGTGGACGGTGTAGACAATCGACTGTGTTGTAGGGTAGCTAGTTTCAATCTTGACACTGTGTGTGTGTGTGTGTGTGTGTGTGTGTGTGTGTGTGTGTGTGAAGGGGGGTGTAGGGTAATGGCTGTTTTACTATGTCTACTGTTATACCCACGTTTATTCTGAACGCTGAAGTACTGCCTCCAACAGAGTCTTGTATGCTACTTTCAATACAAATGTACTTTTCCAAAAACCTCCCAGTAATTCGTATTTGTTCCACTCGCCTTCCTCGTTTCTAATTTGTCATTTGTGCACCTTTTCATATTCCTCCTTTTTGTTGGCCTTTATGCCGTATCTTCACCAAATGGTCATGTTAATTATTGAACTTGGCAATTTCGGTACACGGTGGGAGGCTGCGCAGCACTTTCTCCCTGGAGAACGCTGTTTGTGTAACTCAGCTGCTTAAGTCTGGTGTTCGGTATTCCGTGTTTTCTGAACGTCCGAGAATCGTGTAACTGGGCCAGGACGTCGGTAATATCCAGTGAAAACCACATCCTAGCTGGACGATGCAGCAGCCCTCCAGCGTATCCAGGGAGAGGTGTAGGCCCAGTAACAGGCAATGTAGTTCGTACTATTTCAGATCGGTTCTGGATGTCACTCCTCAATATTTAATTTGTGTGTTGTTATACTGAAGTTCGCCGCTAATATTTTAATGAGATACTATGGGATTATTGACCTTTATAACAGGTGTATTATTTATTCACATTTAAGGACAGCAGTCATTCGTTATACCAAGAGAAAATTTTCTTACACGCTACATATCTTTATGTCCGTCCACAGATGATATTTTACTGTAGACATGTTAATCGTTAGAGAATAATGTGATTGTCCAAGTGATCCTAGCAGATTACGGACATTAGTGATCCTAACACTCTTTCTAGGGGACCCGTGAGGTACTTATGTTTCCGCTGACTATTCCCCGGCCAGTAAGACGTGAAGTGTTTCATTAGTGAAACGTCCGCCGTGCTAATTGCATATTTGTTCGGAACTTATTGACCTAATCATCAGTGGGCATGAGGTACAGTGGAGAAAGTCGTTCGGACCTTACGGAAGTCGGAATCTGCCTTTTTGCATGCATCTACTGGCGCGTGTGAACAGAGCAAGCTGTGATTCACACGGGCGTTTTTGCTGACTGAGCTCAACGATTTTTTGTAGTCTGAGTCATTACACTGTACACTAGTCTCTAAAATGTTTATTTCATACTGAACAATGCTATTAACCTGCAGTTAAAATTGAAGTTTCTGCACTATACTGATGGCTGTACTGAAATTGACTTCCTTGAGCACACTGCTTAAACTATATCTTCTCTTACTAACACACTATATTTCCGTCATCTCAGCCAACTCCGCTGAATTTTTTATTCGGCATAATTGAAGACCGCGATACAACCCGTCGGCTTTGACCAATGACGTCATATCTTAGTCTCACAAGATACACTACGTAGATATGACAACTAGCAAAACAAACACTGTTAACGAATATAAACATACGGGATAATATAATACTTATGTTCTGTAGGTAATAAATAATCTATGATTACCTTCTTCTATTACAGATTACGACAACAGAATGTTCCATCGATCACAGGTCTCGGCCCAAAAATTCGTACCTTCGGCGCTCACTTGCGAAAATAAACCCTATCTGTTGACCTATGCCTAACCACCAGAGAGAAGTTACAGATCATTTTTTAAACTAAAAATCATAATCTATAAATTACGTTATGCTTGTAAACAAACTATCGTCTTTAACTCAAAGGCGACGGGTACTATCGCGGACTTCAATGTTGTGGTCGTCAGTCCTGAGAATGGTTTGATGCAGCTCTCCACCTTTTCTATCCTTAGCAAGCCTCATCTCATCAGAACGGGAACCTACATTTCAATCTGCTTAGTTTATTCATCTCTTGGTCTCCCTCTGCGATTTTTACCTCACACACTTCCCTCCAACTCTAAATTCACGATTCCTTCATGTCTAAGAAGGCGTCCAACTAATAGATCCCTTCTTTTAGTCAAGGTATGCCAGAAATATCTTTTCTCCCCAATTCTGCTCAGTACCACCTCACTAGTTACGCGATCCACCCACCTAAGCTTCAGCATTCTTCAGTTGTACTACATTTCAAAAGCCTCTATCATCTTCCTGTGTACACTGTTTATCACCCAAGTTTCACTCCACAATAATGCCTTCAGAAAGGATTTCCTTACACTTAATATTCTAGGTTAGCAAATTTCTCTTCTTCAAAAACGCTTTTCTAACCATTGCCATTCTGCAATTTACATCCTCTGTACTGCGGTCATCTTAAGTTATTTTACTGCCCAAGTCACAAAACTCATTTACCACTTTTATTGTTTCATTTCCTAATCTAATATCTTCAGCATCACCGGATGTTCTTCGACTGCACTCCATTACCCTTGTTTTGCTCTTGTTGATGTTGATCTTATACGCTCCCTTCAAAACATTGTCTATTCCGTTCAACAGCTCTTCCAGGTCCTTTGCTGTCTTTAACAAAATTACAATCTCGTCGGCGAAACGCAATGTATTTCTTCACCCTGAACTTGAATTTCTTCTTAAAATTTCTCCTTGCATTCCTTTATAGGTTGCTCATTGTACAAATTGAACAACACTGGAGAAATTCTACATCCCTGTCTTACTCATTCCCAAACTCTGCATCCCTTTCATGCCCTTCAACTCAGATAACTGCTGTCTGGTATTTGTACAATTTTAAATAATCTTCTGTTCCCTATATTTTACTCCTGCTGATTAGAGATTTTGAAAGAATGTATTCCAATCAACATTATCAAAAGCGTTCTCCTAATCTACAAAAGCTAGAAATGTAGGGTTGTCTTTCCTTAAGCTATCTTCTAAGATAAACCGTAAAGTGAGGATTGCCTCCCATGTTCCTACATTTGTCCTGAATCCAAACATTATCTTTCGACGAGGACAGTTTCCACCAGTTTTTCCATTCTTCGATAAATAATTCATGTTACAATTTTACAACCATGATTTATCAAACTGATGGTTCTGTAATTTTCACACCTGTCTGCGCCTGCTTTCTTTGAATGGGAATTATTACGTTTTTCTTAAAGTCTGAGGGTATTTTCCCTATCTGTTACATCTTACGCACCAGGTGGAATAGTTTTGTCATGGCTGGCTCTCCCAGAGACTTCAGTAGCTCTGAGGGAATGTCATCAACTCCAGGGGCCTTGTTTCGACTTAGGTCTTTCAGTGCTCTGTCAAATTCATCTCTTATTATAGTATCTCCTATTTCATATTATTTCCTCGGCCCTTATCACAATATTGTCTGTAAGTTCATTTCCTCTATATACATTTTCCACCTTTCAGCTTCCCCTTCTTTGCTGAGAATTGGTTTTCTATCCAAGTTCATTATATTCATACAGTTGCTTACACACTACTGAAACTTATGCTAACGACATACATACACACACAAGCGCTCGCCCGAAGGAGGACTGGAACCTCAGACGAGAGGCGGTGTCCAGCGACCCCTTAAGAAGTGTGAATGTCTAAAATATCTAAATCATGCCGAGCCCGCGTATACCGAACGAAAGCAAAAGAGGAATAAATGCAAAGTCTTTTGAACGGCAGACAACGGCTGGTGTCCATATCCACCAATATATTTACACATCCGTGGATTTTTACACTACAGTGTGGCAGGGAAGAAAGTATTATTAAATGGCTGTTACGCTTCTAATATTGAGGGAATCATATTGGAAATATTTGAGAGGTGGTACAGTTAGCCTTACACTAAGAGAACTATCGCACACACACACATTACAGTTAGAGAACGAAAACAGTCTTTGCGCTGTGCAGTGTAGAATTCGATCGTTTTTGTGCAGTGAGAGGGGTGTACGGTGAAGGGGAACGAATATTACAATTCGTCGGAAGACAAAGAACTGTCACACGTTCGGTAAAGAATGCAGAAGAAAAGGACTGCATCCACGTCTCGGTTTCGTGGGAATGTGGCGATTGTGCAAACATGCACATTCGTTACCCGAGGAAATCAACACGCCAGACAGCTTGCGAGAGTGGACGCAAGGCTGCAGCAGGTCAGGTGCTGCATAAAGAATTAAACTTCCGAGCATGGAAAACCCATTAGGTGCACCAGCTGGCAGCGGGAGACTGACCGCACACTGGAGTATTGATGTTGGGTTGGCACGAAGATTGGTATCGACTTTTCCACGTCATCCTCTAGAGTGAGCGTCATTGCTGAACGGCACAGAAACTTACTGTTACTGTGGAAAGAGACATACAGGTCCAAAAGTAACCGTGTGGTGTGGAATAACGGCGAAAAGTGTCATCGGTCCAAATCTCTTGCGTGACAGAATGTACGAGGGAACACTACCTTCAAATGCCTCAGTGTTAAAGTTTGGCCCACTATCTCGATGATACAATTATCTTCACGCAAAACGGTGCACCACTTCACGTCTTCACTTTTCTGATGTTGTATGAAACTGGTTTTATGATAAGTTTCCAAAACGTTGGGAGAGGTGGACCTCCTGGGCAGAGGAGGAAGAGCACCGGACGAAACCTCGCACAGAGGAAGAATTGGAAGCGCGGATTCATGAAGTTTACCAACGTGCCAATCAAAATGCCCCAGGAAGCTGTGTGGTTTCCATTCCAGGTCGTTTGAAGAGACTGGTGGCCGCCTCAGGTGACTTCGTCAAGGTTTACTCGATTAAAAAAAGTAAGGAAGCTTAGGGTTTAACGTCCCATCGACAGCTTGGTCATTAGAGACGGAGCTAACGCTCGGAGTTTTGGGTTCGGACGGGTAAGGAAATCGGCTGTGTCCTTTGAAAGGAACCATCCCGGCATTTGCCTCGAGTGATTTAGGGAAATCACGGAAAACCTAAATCTGGATGGCCGGGGGTGGATTTGAACCACCGCCCTCCCGAATACGAGTCCAGTGCGTTACCACTGCGTCACCTCGCTAGGTTTTTACTCGATTAATCGACTTTTTACGTATGCCGTCATATTCCCACACAACAGTTGACGTAATTTTAACTACTCAATATTACTACGCAATATTATTGATAGTATAAGAACACACGTCTGTACAAAAAAAATCCTGAACATTCCTAATTTCGCACCAATGGAGCGTTGGAGCTAAATGCTTTTGGTATCCGTACTCACGCCTGGTTTGAATGTGTAAGTGCCGAAAGTTGCAGTTTTGTACGTGTGTTATTTTCAGTTGTATTGAGTAAGAACGTCATGTAAGCACAGTTTGCAAATTTCAAGGAATCAGAGTTTTAGAGGAGCAACGCGTCTGCATTAAATTTTGCATGAAACTCAAGAAAACGTATACAGAGACACACCAAATGTTGAGACGAAAGTACATTCTTCACAATGAGTCGGGGAATGTTCTCCAAGACCAGAATAAGATTATCACGTCAGGACAAACGTCAAAGCCACGCTGATAGATTTCTTTCACTTTAAAGGATTAGTTGATCAAGAATTCGTGCCGCAGGGGCAAGCAGTTAATCTATGGTATTATCGGGACGTGATGCGACGCCTGCGAGAAAATTTGGGAAGGAAACGAAATGCGGGGAGAGAATTCATGACACTTGTGTGACATAACGTATCTGCGTGACTATCACACACAAAAAAAAAGAAAGAGCAAAAAGAGAGATCACTATGCTACCTCATACTCAATCACCCCGTTTACATGGACTCCCAAAACCGGATTTCGTAAACCGATTCCCAATTCCGCTTTTGGTTGGTCATGTAAACACCCCAAAATCGATTCTGGAAATCCGCTTCTCTAAAGCGGTTTTCCAGTTCCGCAATCGATTTTCGTGCCCATGTAAACGCAACCGTTTTTGAAGCGTTCTTGGCTTGTCAGATTGTGTTTTCTTGTTAAGAATTTTCGGCACATATGGAAAGAGTGATATTTTCTAATGTGAAATAAAAGTATAAATATTAGAGTGAACATAAATCTGTGTATTTAAATAAAGAAAAATAACGATTGTGCATGCTAAATAAGGAACTGAATCAGCTGTTTTCCAGCCGCCATTTTAAGTGAGCTTCGAAATCCGATTCAGGCTATGCCATGTAAACACAACAGCGAAAAACGGTTTACGAAAATCGGTTTTCGTCTTCCGGAAGATGTCTTGCATGTAAACGTAGTGATTATTCTCGACAACTGGCGCCTGTGAACTTTTGTTCCGAACGTTATACACCGTGTTGATACGACCAAGATTTACAACGATAGAAGAGAGATAAAAGAAAATTCATAGACTGCGTTTCGCGCGATCCGGCAGGAGTAGTACGAAGACTGCTTCCGAAAGTGGAAACGGCATTGGGAGCGGCGTGCAATTGTGCAGGAGACTGTTTCAAAAAGAGACCAGTAAGTGGAAGGTAAGTGCAGGAAAATTTGGTGGGCCAAATTCCAGACCTCGTACATAGCAGGCAAAGAAATTTCCATCAAGCGTTGCTGGTTATGTGGCAGCACCATAACAGGAAACTGCTGTGAGCAGATTGGCCGCTGATGCGCGGGTCGTGGCCGCTGCACGTGACACGTAGCGCGCCGGCAATCGTCATACTTGTAAGGCTGCGGCTGGGACTATATAGGGTACGTGCCGGCGGTTGGCAGTATGGCCAGCCTGCCAGCGGTAGCCGTGTTGAGCCTATTCCGCTGCTGCTTACAACCGACCGCTACAACGTTCCCAGCGCTTAGCAATACTTATCAGCCGCTTAAGAGAGAACTAGTCAATGAAAAAAATTAATTTTGTCACGTGTTATAGTGTGATATATTCACTCGATAATGATCTAATTTCCTATTCATTATTACGCACAGTTGCCGAGCTACATCTAAGTAAACTACTGCGCAAAATTTTGAAGAGTTTGCAGAGGAAAAATCTCATTGCGTAGACTTTGTGTATGGTTGATTTTAGCATAAACAATGCTGTGGACGAAATGTAGGTAAGATAACGAAATTTTGTTTAAGGTTGAGAGCAGAACGATAGCTCTTTTCTTTCTCGAGATACAGGGTGTTATGTCCGACGGACAGATACGGCAACTTAGCGTAGTTCTGTCCTGGCGGCTCTACGAAATACTTATCGTCCGATTTTAAGAAAACAGCTTGATTTATGGTTCCAGATCTAAAGAGTTCACTTATAAATTCAGACTGACCTGCACCGTAGCCAACTATTCGAATAGACCACGAACATATCATCTGAGCATAGCGTAAATCAAGAAAACTATTTAGATTATGGATAAGTCTTTCATGATTATTTTCTCCTGTATTATGTACTTATATCTTACATGAACTACGAAAAGTGCAAGGGGATACCCACTGCATGACGTTTACCAAAAAGAGAAATTAAAGGTGCCTTTACAACGCGAATTACATTTCAATGTCTTAATATTTGTCTTGTTTCAATTCCTTGTTTCCTGTAACGATACACTTACCACATGAAACAGAATGAGAAAAGCTTGCTTCAGGTACTATATATTAATTTCATACCTAAACGAGAATCTAGTTCACTCACTAATATGTTCAAAATTTGTATGATTTCGGGAACTACCTGCTGATAAAACCAACGACGCGTGAATAATTTAACCTCACGACATTGTGTACGAATTTTCTTCACAAATTTATTCAAGTTAAAATAATATAGGTATCTCCTGCGTGATCCATTCGTCAGTGAATCTTTAATCTATTCATTTATATTATGAATTAGAAGAACCGAAGGTCCCTTCTTGGCTCCTAGTTTTCTCTGACGACTTTCATCAGTCGAACTGTTAATCTTCCTGCATAATGGAAGTCCTATAATGTTTACCTCCCTTCTTCGCTTCTTAAAAACACCCAAAAGTACAACATTGTGGCATTATTCAAACCCAAACATACGAAATTCACAAGACTTCTCATGGTAGCCAAGCAACGTATAGGACCAAGATGGCGGAAAGAACCACGTGACTCGATTTCAGCCAATCACGAGCTGCAGACGGCGGCAAGCGGCGCGGAAAAGGATGTCCGTACTTTCCCTATACAGAGCCTACCAGAGGCGGCCCTCTACTGACGCTACACGCTACGTGGCGTGAATTCCGTGGACGGCTTTGGCGCCAACGTATGGCCTTCATTAACAGGAACGAAGACACTATTAACCGTACGGTCCCCGCCTTGTAGCGACAACGGTGCTAGTCTTTAACAGTTACCCTGTCTGGGCGAAGATACACCTGCCCTGTAAGGA
This sequence comes from Locusta migratoria, assembly GCA_026315105.1. Lineage (NCBI taxonomy): Eukaryota > Metazoa > Arthropoda > Insecta > Orthoptera > Acrididae > Locusta > Locusta migratoria. The sequence continues at coordinate 467,854,911 of CM048746.1, read as the reverse complement.
ACGAGGCATAACCCAGTCATGTTTTCTTCACCCAGGTGACACCTGTGACACGAACTGAGATACGCTGAATAATTGCTGGAATGGGAGAACATGCACCTGCACGTGAGAACGTCAGTTCTATTCACCGGTGCCCAAATAACGGGATACGTTAACACAGCGATCTATATTACTAAAAGGCTACACCGTCCGCACCTGTTGCAGGCAACATATTTACAGAGCTGGCCACGAGTCCTTTAATCCGTTAATCGTTATTTAACGAAGTTAACTTTATGATTAACGGATTAACTTTTAAGTTAATTAAGTTAATTACCTTTCGTTAATTTGTCCTAAGTCCGTTATTTTTGTACCCAATTCGTATTTCCATCAGCGATAACAATGGAGAACGAAAACGTTTCAACGAAAATATATGTCTTACGTCCCTGTTGATTAATAGTACGTTCAGCGACGACGTACTAAACAAATAATTATTTTTAATTTTTTAACTTGCGGAGTATTGCTCGCCGTAGATATTAGGGGTGAATGAGGGCAGGAATGCAAGAAAAGTTTATTTTCATTACAATTTTCTCTTTGAACTTTGATATAGCTCACAGGAACAAATTGAAATTGCATACCGCGAAACAATCGATAATGGAGGCAGCGAGAATTTTAATTATATTAGTTTCCCCGTCTTATGCTGACTGCAATTAAATATTTTACAGCGGATGCGTTTCGTTTTTTATTTGAAACGTACCTTCTGTGCACAATAATTTTAATTTTTGGCATTCAATCTAAGGAGAACACAGGCCAAATATTTTTAACAAGTAAAGCAGAGTGTCAAATGAAAATGTGCTTGGACATGAAATCAAAATATTCATTTAATGATGTGGTATTTCTTGTGGAAAATATTTTAATAGATGTTTTTATAAAATATATTACCGCTACGCCTTCGAGTGCTGAAACACACACCCATTTCAATCTTCGACGTCCATTAACTGCCGGAAATGTGCGCAGGACGAAATTTCGTGAGAGACATTTTTCTATTTCTAGCATGTTACGAATAGGCGCGGCCCGAGTTTGCTAATACAGATTCACCCTGTATAATCTCTGACCATGCATATTCAACTTCTGATACGTGCTGGCGAGTTCTGAATAAAATAGCTTTGGATGTTGGGCAGCGTCAATATAAAACACTAGAGTAAACGAATTGCCGAGGCGGTCTTCAGGGTGGCTAACTGTTGAAAAGTTAAAAACTAGCCTTTAGGAGGTAGGACGCTAAACGAGCCGACTTTAAGTAGGAGAGACACCACAGGACACTTGAATTTCCAGTGTTGTCTATACTTTTACAAATACAGTCACTAAACTTTGACAACATGACCAAGAAGAATTCAGGATTCACACTGACAGCAGTGGAAGTTCAATTTTTATTTTTATTTTATTTTTGCATATGAAGCGTCATTTTTCACTTACTATTGGCTGCATTTGTCGCTATAAGTACACTTATAAGTCACAGATTCTCCAATGAATTTTGCACAGCATACAAGCCATACTTGCAGGTGTATGAAACTGTAGAATTTTCCAAATCTATTAAAAACTGTGGTAAAAACTGAGGCAATTAACTATAAAATTTGAGTTTTTTTCTAAACTTGAAATTTAAAATGTAACACCTCTTTTTTGGTCATAAATTAAACAAATTCTAGAGTTTCATACATCTGTATGTATGGTTTACATGCCATGCGAAATTCATCGTACAGTCTCTCACTTATGAAGAAAAGTGTACCTACAGCAACAAATATAGCGAACAGTAAGTGCAAAAATGATGAAAATGCACATGTTTTTGGACTTCCACTGCAGTGAATGTGAATCCTAAATCCTTCCTGGTAATGCTGACAAAGTTTTGTGACTTTATTTGTGGAAGTACAGACTGCGGTAATCAAAATGTAAATGCCCCGTGATGCATCTCCTGCTCCAAGCCAGCTCGTTTGACGTCCTACTCACCTTAAAAAAAACAGGGGTGATTGTGGTGCTTTATTAAAATCCCTGAAATTTTGACTATCATATATATGTACAAGATAACGTAAAATTTCAACTGGGCCTACAAGTTTTCAAACTAAAATTACAAGCAAGCTAAAATGTCTAAAAATTTCAATTTAGCTAATAAAATATTTATAAAATATCAGTAGTTTGATTAGTTGGGATACTTGCAGTGTTGTTTCGACAATGAAGCACGGTGAAAGTTGTAAAAAAAATTACTTTTTCTGAAAAAAGTTTCCAATTTTCATTTGTTTTCCTTTTATTTCTGAAAATTTAATATTTTTTCGTTTCCCATCATTTTCTACGTTTGTATAAGGCTGTGGGTAAATGAAAGTAGCTCGCACGGAGGATGAACAAGAAATTATATATAGCACTACTTCACTTGTAGAGTTTAATTTAGTTTTGCCGGCAGAGCAATATATTTTGGAACTGAACGGTTTAACCTGCAACTCATGAGTAGAACTTTCTGCATTAGAACTAGATCTCGATGAATCTGATGACCTGGCTTTGTGTTGTGTCGATTGATAAAACAACTAACTTTTCATTAAGTTTTGTACAAACTGTCCAGTGGTTTCTTTGATGCAACATCGCTCGTTATCGCATCTGGCGCGTAGCTCTATAGACTCATAGCATTACGTGCGGTAGTGATTTGTTGCTTGTAGCTTTCGCTCCCTTTTGTCGCCCACGTATGCTAAGCCGAGCGGCGGATGAATACATTATAGATCGCACGCCGTGGCTATACATAGAGCAGAAACACTGAAAACATTTGTTTCGTGTATTGAAAATTACTGATTTCCCTGGAAATGTTTTACACACCTAAGCGTCTATACGGAAACCCGGAACTATCCAGGTACATAATTAAAAAATCCCAGATTTTCCGGAATAGACCCGGAAAACAATCACCCATGGATCCGCTCCAAACTGGTCGAAACGTTGTTTTGTTTATTAATTTGTAATGACGCGGCCCAAAACGCAAAATTATTCTCGACTTCAAAAAGGCGTTCGACGCGGTGCCACACTGCAGACTGCTAACGAAGATACGAGCTTATGGAATAGGTTCACAGATTTGTGACTGGCTGGAAGACTTCCTAAGTAATAGAACGCAGTACGTTGTTCTCGACGGCGAGTGTTAATCAGAGACGAGTGTATCGTCAGGCATGCCCCAGGGGAGTGTGATAGGACCGCTATTATTTTCTATCTGTATAAATGATCTGATGGACAGAGTAAGTTGTAATTTGCGGCTGTTTGCTGATGATGCTGTGGTGTACGGGAGGGTGTCGTCTGTAACTGACTGTAATAGCATACAGGTTGCCTTAGATAAAATTTCTAGTTGGTGCGAAGAATGGAAGCTAGCTCTCAATGTAGAAAAATGTAAGGTGATGCGCATGAGTAGAAAAAACAATCCCATAATGTTCAAATACAGTATTAGTAGTGAGCTTCTTGATGCTGTCGCGTCGTTCAAATATCTAGGCGTAACATTGCAGAGCGATATGAAATGGAACGAGCATGTAAGGACAGTTGTGAGTAAGGCAGACAGCCGACTTCGGTTTATTGGGAGAATTTTGGGAAGATGTACTTCACCTGTAAAGGAGACCGCGTATAAAACGCTTGTACGACCACGTCTTGAGTATTGCTCAAGTGTTTGGGACCCGCAGCAGATCAGTTTAAAGGAAGACATAGAGGCGGTTCAGAGGCGAGCAGCTAGATTTGTTACCGGTAGGTTCGACCAATGCGCGAGTGTCACGGAAATGCTCCGGCAACTCAATTGGGGATCGCTGGAAGAAAGACGACGTTCTTTTCGTGAATTACTGTTAAGTAAATTTAGAGGGCCGGAATTTGAAGCTGAGTGTAGTACGATCTTGCTGCCGCCTACTTACATTTCGCGTAAAGATCACATAGACAAGATAAGAGAAATTAGGGCTCGTACGGAGGCATATAGGCTTTTTTTTTTTTTTTTTTTTTTTTTTTTTTTTTTTTTTCCTCGTTCAATTTGGGAGTGGAATAGGAAAGGAAATGCCTAGTAGTGCTACAGTGTACCCTCCGCCACGCACCTTACGGTGAATTGCGGAGTATGTATGTAGACGTAGATGTATTCAAATGACAGTGGGGGTCGAAGCGTACGAACTTGTACCAGAGCCGGTGAGTGATGGAGAGCGCAGGTAAGCTAAGGTGAAGCGCGCCGGCAGATTGTGGGAACAAAAGGCGAGCGCGGCAGGTAGCTGGCGACCCAGATGGAGCGCTCCTGCTGCTGCTGCTGCTGCTGAGAACGCCGGCAGTACTGGCTGCAGCTGAGAATGCGACCGCCAGGCCGTTCCCGCGAGCCGCGGCTGCAACACCACCAGAGCAGGGCCCAGCTAACAGCTCTGCCGTCAGCCTCTGCGCCAGACAACGCACCCGCACACCAAGGAAGCCTGTTCTTTTAATACCTAACCTCGCCAGATACCTACCACATTTGGCAGAGGCTTCATCCAACCGCTTTCATAAGCGTTCCATTCTCCAATAGCGCGCGAAGAAAAAAGGAATCCCACTGACGTGTTTTACGGCCCACTTTAGATTTGTAGTTTAAGTTTTTGCAAACATTTTGGACCAAAATGATAATCTAAATAATAAAAAATGAATTAATAACAGTGTCAAACCCTTTTAGTAAAAAAATCTGGTAGTGGCGGGTTCCGAACCACTGACCTTCAGCGTCACAGTCCAATACATCGCCCACTATGCTACAGCTAACAGTTAAGAAACTGCATACACTGCGCTTGTCCGTCCATTTTTGGAGTATTGCAGCCCATTGTGGGATCCTTATCAGGTGAGTTTGACGGAGGACATCGAAAGAGTCCAAAGAAGGGCAGCTCGTTCCGTATTGTCACGATACAGGGGAGACAGCGTTACGGAAATGATACAGGATCTGGGATGGGAATCATTACAACAACGGCGCTTATCGCTGCGGCGTGGGCTACTTGCGAAACTCCAATCGCCAACATTCTCCTCCGAATGCGAAAATATATTGTTGACTCCCACTTACATAGGTAGAAATGATCATCAGAATAAAATAAGAGAAATCAGAGCTCGAATAGAGAGATTCAGGTGTTCTTTCTTCCCGCGCGCTATTCGAGAATGGAATGGGAGATAAATAGTATAATTGTGATTCGATGAACCCTCTGCCAGGCAGTTAAATGTGATTTGCAGAGTATCCCATGTAGATGTAGATGTAAGAATTGCGTTCTTTAATTTCATACTACTGATGGCCGTTGTTAACTGATGCTAATATTGCATTTGTAGACAGTAAATTATCATTTATCGTACGAAGAACGATGTGTTTATGTTAATTCTTCAGTGCGCAATTGCTTTGAAATGACAACGTGTAAGTTACAATAAGAAAATCATCAAATACGGAACGCAAGATTGATGGCGTATGCCAGAGAGTTCTGGGCGAGGAATGTCACGTGACATCTCCGAACGGCTGGTTTTCGTTAATTCAATTGAGGTTGTCAAATCTCCGTTATTTTTGCAAATATGTCTCAAACGATACGAGATATGAAGAAAAAAAAAAAAAAAAACAGAAGGGAATAAAGTTGTAGAGAATTTTCTCCTCTACAAGTAACGTTATTCAATTTTTGTGTCAGATGAACGGTTCGTTTGGAATTACAATTATATTACAAACCGCTATTTTTTTTTTGTATTACTACCGTATTTCTTGTCCGAAACATTTGAAAAAGGGAGGTTCTGGTCTCTGGCGGCCTACAAACATGTCTGTAAATTTTGGTGCTGATCGGTTCAACGGTTCGTCTTAAAAACAGGGAACACGTTACGGACAGACAGACACACACACACACATGCATCCCAAAAGAGAAAAGTTGTAGAGAATTTCCTCTACAAATTCGGTTATTCAATTTTCCTGCCAGATGAATAGTTAAGCCGTTATTTTCATTTAAATTTCGACTTTTCAAAAGACGATCGCAAAGGCCCACTTTTAGTGTTACTGCCGTAACCTAAAGTGGGCCAAACACCACGTCTTTCTGTTTTCGATCTTATTTCCCTTTTTTATTATGTTGAACTCCCTCTGTAGGTGGGTGTCCTCGCAATATATTTGCATACGGAACAGACAATTGGTGAAAGACAAAAGCTATGGGTAGATAGCAGATTAGAGATTAATGAGTTGCGGACGTCGAAGCAATCAAAGACGTTGGGGCAAGTCACAGTACAGGTCACCGCTAATGGTTTCTCCTTGCTTAAGGAATTCAATATCAGCCCTCTGACATCGAAAGAGACAATGGCATCACCTTGCCTGCTGATGGCACAGCCTTGAATTTTTAGGGGGAAGTGACGACGCATTCTTTGCATCTCTAGATGTCGTACAACGTTATCCCAAAGCGGCATATTCAAAATTCAATTTGTTTGGTTGTTAAAACGTTTCGTACCTTCTCATTTGAACACCCATCGTAGTTCCACTTTCTCCCATCAGGCGAAAATATGGTGCTATAAGCATTCGAATTGTGGTCTTGGTTCAGGTATAAGGGAGGAAAGAAAAAATTACGACTGTCATTCTGGCACATTTATTAAGATATTGTCACAACTTACAACATGTTTTCTATAAAGTGTCCCGAATTCGTACAACCGAATGGTCGACAGTTGCCCGCGGCATATGGACGATATGGCGTTGAATGCTATCCTTAAGATAAGGAAGAGTCCCGACACATCAACAGAAGTCAGATCGATTTAGGTTGGGTGATCTGGAAGTCCATACACCTCGAATGAGCATAGGGATGATGTACTCGTCACTGAAGGTTTCCCGAAGCACATCTTTCATCTGGCAAGCAACATGTAGTGTCGCTTCGTCTTGCATGAAGATAGTGGTGTCCACACATATCCGTTCTTGCAAAGCCAGAATTGCACAAACAGTTCTTTATACCGTGCTGCTGTTACTGTGTACGTAACAGTCTCAACGAGTTCTCATTTCCTCGAAGATAAACGGACTGAGAATGAAGACTGTGAAACCACAGAGTCACATAAGCTGAGTGCAGTAGATGTTCTTCCACAACACGCGTGCGAGTGTATGTGTGTGTGGGTGGTGGGGGGGGGGGGTGTAGACGCCCATATGCGACAGTTTCGTGCATTTACAACACCGTGCACAATGAAATGTGCCTCATACGAACAAAGGATATTCTGTGGCCACATGCCATCCATTTCCGCGCTTGGCAAAAAACGAAGGGCAAAGTCACGACCTTTTAGCCTATACTGGGGCTGCACTTGATGCATATAATGGATCTTGAAGAGATGCTGCTGTAAAAACCTCTTGAACTGTTCACCAGGGCTTGCGACGGCTCGAGCACTGGCTACAGAACCTGAGGCATGTGCTGCACGGTCGGTTACAGCTGCACCAGCTTCACGAACAACCGCCATGGGAAAGGGGCGCCTCCCTCTCCTTGCTACACGTGATGCATCAAATTTCTTGATCATCTCCTTCAGCCCATTTACTGACATGGGGCCTCTTCACAGCTGTTTCTGTCAGCGAGTCTCGCAATGCAGCGCTGAAGTTGCTGCCGTTCGGAAACAGTGCACGGTCTTTCCCGATAACCATCGCAGTTCGTATTGAGAATTTAAACTTTCTTGATCCTTTACAACAATAGTCACTTCACAATCGACATTACAAGCGTCGTCAACAGTATACTGATGCCAAATCACCGAATATTTAACATTCTGATTGCTTACAGCGCTATATTTTCGACTGGTGGCAGAAAGTAGAACAAATTTTTTCATCAAATTCTTCCAGCGCGTCGATTACTGAAGCTGCCCACGAAGTTTCGGCTTCCTACTATGTGTACACCCCGCACTGCAGTACTTGGAACACCGTCAGTTTAATTACAACCTTTTATGTTGAAAAACAGTCTAGACAGCAGATTACTTTATTCAATCGGTTTATATCTTAGGTCATCTTCAACACCATATATACAGCACATGTGACCGGCTGAATTAAATAACCTTCTGCGATCTAGACTATTCAACATAAATAATAGCGCTGTTTTCCTCCTTTGAAAATGTTGCCCAAGTTAATAATTATAACTAAGCGGCAGTAAGCATAGCTCCAATCACAATCAAGAGCCCCGTATACTCCCATCTCTCCACCCACTTAAAGCGTGAAGCCTGCTCTACGCTTTAAATCTGCATAACCTAACTATGAACAGTACTTTTTTGACAAGAGCATGATATTTTGCGCGTCATTGCATAAACTACTACTCGGCACTTTTTCTCTGTGTCACCGACCCTTCGAAGACACCTTCTGGATGTAAGCTTGCAGCAGTCATCTAAAATACTCTCGCCACCCACGTTCACGTGCAGTTACGGAACTGTTCATCACTAAATTAGTCATTAAGGAGTAAATAACATGCATTGATATTGCCCTATGTTGAACCAGTTACCAGTTGCTACAACACGTTGCCATGTAGAAACTTCGTTCCGGCTATATCGGGAAAAGTCAGTCAATGTAATTCTTTCACAGCCATTTAAAACGCAACTATTACAACAAGCACCGAAGTTTATGAGAAACGGTAGTAATTCTTTCTATATTGCAATATATCGACTTAAAGTCCAGCATACATTAATAGAACATACCCTTTATTCTCAGAAAACAATACGTCATATCAAAAGAAGACAGCATCCAAGGGTGATCCGCCACAGTGGGGAAGTCCCGTGCGGTTAGTGGTGCGTCCATCTAACTCCGGGCTTTCCCTGGAATGGCGACCTCTCCTGCCGGCACAAGGCCCATTTATCAGGCGCTGCTTTCAGAATCGCATTATATTCCAACCAGGCTCCTTCAAAACGTGTTTAACACACTACCCCTAAGGTTCATTTAAGACTCGTACCAGTCTGAGTACTAAGTCAGTGCAGCAAAATGTTTCTGGCGAAAACTTAAACAACATGCATCAGTAGTGTCGTGGAATCACGTAATTTGACTGTTACAGAAACAAGCGCAGCTCAAGTTCACTGTAAAACTTAATGATATTTGTTAAACAAATGGCAAAAGAAGTTACCACCCTATGTAAGCGTACTGACGATAAATATAAACTGATTCCTGTTACTAAACTACTTATTGCAGCGGTTGGCAATGTTGCAGACCGCACTACCTGCACTTATTACAGCTGGCTGTACTATCGGAAATACAGCCTTTGAAAATATATTTCACGGCAGATCTCTTTTCCAAAGTACGGTTTGTGTTTCTGCCCTTCAGGAAGACTAGTATAGTTTCAGTATGCTCTCAATCTATTTTGAGGTCTGTAGTTAATTAGTAGGCAGTACGTAATTCTAACACTTTTAGATTTTTTGACTAAATTCTCACAGAATTGCTTTCGCGAGAAAATAAATCTGTTTATTCAGATGTAAAGAACCATTTTAACGTAAAGGCGCACCGATTAGAAACTGAAGCCAAATGCAGTAGCATGTACGACGTAGCAACTGACTCTGAACATAAATTTAACGTGTTCAAAATATAATGAAAGAAAGACTCTTTCTTATATGATTACGTGATTGCAGTGCAATGAGTGGAAACAGTTAGTTTCATAAAATATCTGGAAGAACACATAAGCAGCAATTTTAAGCGGAATGAGCACACAAAATTTATTATAAAGTCTATGCCAGACAGATTCGTTGGTATTATCAACAAGAAGGTTGCTCATAATGGCGTCATCTTACTTCATGTGAAACAAAATAATACTCTGGAAAGGTCACAATAATATCACTGCGAGGACCACAAAATATGCCATACGGTAAAATGAGTCGCCAAATAGCCCTTTAAATATCATTGGATGGGACACAGAGGGTAGCTGTCTGAGGTAGGAGGGTTGCAGCCTTGGCCGCAGCATCAGCAGCCTCATTCCCAGGCACACGTACGTGGCCAGGTACCCACAGGAAACGAACGTGAGAACCGTCGTCCGCTAACAACTGAAGAGAGCGCTGGATTCGGTGTACGACAGGATGGATTCGATACGGGTCTGTAAGACTCTGAGTGGCACAGATAGAGTCAGAGCAAATGACATAGGAAGGATGGCGGTGGCGGCGGAAACACAGAACAGCCTGATAGAGAGCAAAACGCTCAGCTGTGAAATTCGAACAAGAAGCCTGTGTTGAAACCTGTCGTCCCCAACGACAAAGACAGATCCGACACCATCGGTCTCCCTTTATCTGCATAGAAAAAAATGACAGTATATCAAGCCGTGAACGAAGTTCGAGAAACCTCGAGCGATATAACGAATCCGGAGTAGTCTCCTTCGGGACCGAACTAACAAGGAAAGTACTTGGGCTCGAACAAACATATATGTATGAACGTTTGGTTACAGTATCTCTACGTACACCTCAATGAGCTGGTGGGTGTCGTTTTTATGCAAAAACTTTGCAATCATGTTCTGGACAGCACTGTAGATGTAATTGTAGACGCCATACGTAATGCAGATATCTGAAGTATAAATTATGTAATAATCGTCGTACATGTTCTCTAGCATATTGTCATCAAAAGCCGTGATGATAGTTGAAACTTTAACCTTCTTCTCGGAAGACTGTTGGTATTCACTGCTATTGCTTCCATCGCCTCTTCCCGCACTTACCGCTAGCAATGAGTTCTTCGTCATTATCATCCCTATTATCATCATTATGTGTTAGTGTTACAGCAGTATCTAACTTATGTTCATATTTATGTACCATAAAAGATATGAGAAATCATACGAATGATTCATCTTCTACACTATTACCATCTTCACGAAGAACGGTTCTTCGTAACTTCATCTCAACCAATCGCAATACATCAGCAGGATTGATTAGCAATCGCCGCCCCCATCTGACGCTTCACCACACAAATAACGTCACAAAACGCAACTTCGGAGGCACACTGCACCGTCCCTACTGGCGAGCCGACAGGTCAAAGTGCAATGTGGCAAGGCACACGCAGAGGTCTCTAACGGACGACTGCAGAGTTTTGCAGGTGCGGGAGTATCACTAGTGCAATAAGGGATCTTTACGCTATCTCATACGATTTTGGTGTGTATGTGTTTCTTCGAGGCCAAGTACGTTCCTTGTGAGTTCAAAATGAACGCGAACCTGAGCCTGGAGCCACGGTGGCGTTTGTCAATTTCTGCTTTGATGAGCTGTAAAGAGAAGTGAAATGTTTTGTATTATATTTTTATTTCATCGTGGCGTGGTGAGAGCAGCAAGTGCTCCCCTTCTGTGCATGTCCGCCGGCGCCCCTCCCACCGCGGCAGCAGATCCCGCGGCCGCGGCCGCGCTGCACACGCCACCTCTCACTGCCGGTAAGCCCGCGCGACAAGCCGGAGCCCCTCTGTTTGCTCTGCTCTCGTCTGCGCGCGCTCCTCCGTCTCCCTCCTGAGCAGCTTTCAAAGTAATTTAGAGCCCTGCCTCCTCCTGTTTAATTACAAGCCCGTGCCATAAATTGCGCCAATATTATGCCCCCAAATTAGGTCACAGTTCGTTCCTTACTGTCGATGGGCGAACTTTTATTGGACTTTCGTGTACCACAAGCAAAACCTCGTAAAAACAAAAAGTTATTTTCCTGCACCAAAACCGTATTGCGGATACAAGCTCTAGAAACTGTCAATATTAACACTCCGTTATAAGGTGACCATTAACAATAGCAAAAAAAAGTAAATAGTACAATAGTAAAAGTAAATAGTAAAAAAAGGTCGCGGGTTCCATCCCCGCCAGGTCCTGGGATTTTTATCTGTCACTTTCCACTTCTTTCACCTCTGGCAAAATCGCCCATGTGAAAAATATCGAGTAGCACCGTGGTTCGGAACACACGTTAAACTGTAGGTCCCCCTATAGCTGGCTGGGTAAGTCAGTTTGAAGGTCGGAGGAAGGCAACGGCATACCACCTCCAAACAGGACCATGTCTAGTAAAGCACTGCGGTGTTCAAACAATAGTAAAAGAAGGGTAATGGAATGTCGCCTAGTCTAAAAAAATCAAGCGATGCTGAAGGAATTAATTACGAAGTAACGCAATAAAAATAGTTGAGTTTTCTTATTTGGGTAGCAAAACAACTTTTCATGGCGGAAGATGATATAAAATGCATAATAGGAAAGAGGCAGCGTGGCTAATGGAGATTAGGGTGTGGCGGGAGACGTGCAGGGAAGAGTCCTCTGCAGTCGGGTTGGTCACTGTGTCCTCGGTGGCGGAGTGGTCAACGCGTCTGCCTAGTAAGCAGGAGATCCCGGGTTCGAATCCCGGCTGGGCACAAATTTTCATTCGCCGCACATTGGTATTACATCTAAACCCAGTACAGTGAAGCCATAAGTTATCGCAATTTGCGATTTATTTAATTAAAAATGCATAATGGTTATGGGAAGAAAAGCATTTCTGAAGAAGCGAAATTTGTTAAAATCGAATGATAATTTAAATATTAGGAAATTCTTTCTGTAAGCATTTGTCAGGAGTATATCAATGTACGGTAGTTAAACGTGGACAATAAGACGAATGCTGAAGATTATGAGGGTAGGTCGTGTAACGAATGAGGCGGTACTAAATAAAACTGGGGAGAGAAGAAAATTCTGGCATATTTTAACTGAAAGGAGAAATCGATTGATAGGGCACATTCTGAGACATCAGGGAATCATCAATTTAGCATTGGAGGGAAGTGTGTGGGGTAAAAATCTCAGAGAAAGACCGAGAGGCAAATACAGTAAGCTGGTTCAAAGGTATGCAGGTTGCCGTTCTTATTCAGAGATGAAGAGGCTTGCACCGGATACGGTAACGTGTAAGGTTGCATCGAACTAGCCTAACAACAACTACGTGTCTATCTTTGTGTAGAGCCGTTACTGACTTTAGCTTTTCCATCTGAATAATGAAACTATATTCGGCCGTCTATTTCGATTCTTTATTCGGCTCTCAGTTTCAAAATCTCATTACTTCATCGTCAGACCCCCTGACTAAATGCGCGACAGTGCCCACGTGAGTGAAGAGAGGGATGCCACAGGAATCGGCGTGTATCAGTAACAGTGCTGGCCGTTATGCTGACTTCACAACGTTATTGCATGCATCCTGTATTTTACGTTGGTCAGTGGCCTGGAAATGGCATAATTAAACGCTAAGAAGAAAGGACCATCAGGGTTTAACGACTCGTCGACAGTGTAGTCATTAGAGACGGAGCAAACGCTCTGATTTATTGAGTGAAGATGGGGTAAGGAATCGGCCGGGCCCTTTCATAGGAACTGTCCCGGAATATGTCTAGAGTGATTTAGGAAAAATCACAGAAAACCTGAAGCTGGATTCCCGGAGATGGATTTGAAACACCGACCTCCCAAAAGGAAGTCTAGTGTTTTACCACTGTGCCACCTTGCTCGGTAATTAAATACTAAATCTTGCTGGACTCCATTCTGTTAACCTACCATCCTGAAGGCTGAACATATTACTTGAAGATAATAATTGTGGTCAGTTGCAGAGTTCAAAGTCCCTTCTTTCGAAAACTTCAACTCAGGAACCTTAATCAGTACTCAAAGGTGTTCATTCTTCTCAAATGACTGGTTGTAATATAACTACAGTTCACTCTGTATTCAGGTCCGGCAAACAAATTAACCTCATGAATAATGTAGGCAGCATTTAGTTATTTCTTGACTGTCAGTCCGAAACGTTTTGAGACAGTATAATTACAAAACACAGAACCGTAAAATGGTGGTGTTAGATGATCTAGGTAGTCTCTCTTCTCTTTCCCACTCGAGAACATCGCACAGAACGTTCGTACATCCATGTGAAATCTGTATGTAAGTCGTCCTTCGAGATATTTCGCACCTAGCGGTTATATCGTCAAAGAATTGACCTTCGGTGTAAATTTCTTCACTTCGTAGTATTTGGTAAGCTATTTATGTCGCCAAAACATATTTTCCCAGAAGAGAAATACCCGCGTTTTTCAGTCAATCACCGGAAGGCGTCCACGCGTTTTAATTTGCTGAATAGTAAATGTGTGTGGTACAAACTATACACACAGTTTTTTCATCGAAACCCTCATGCTTGATTTAGGGACACTCTTCCATTATTATTTGCAACAAAACAGTGTTGAGACATTAAGCTCACACGTCTGCTACTTTGCGTATTCGACTGGCCAAATACACATCTACTGCTTACAGTAGTTGCTTCAAACTGCTTTCGAATTTACTGCCCTTAGTCGTTCACATGTCAAGAACGAAATAATTAATTTTTTTCGACGGGTGGTATATGGAAATTAAGAAGACGTCCATACACTATCAAACTTGACAAGCATAAGACGTCTAATAAACACAAACTATGAATAGTTCTCCGAAGAGAACTCTTTCCACTCGCATTTCAACATATCAGAACTGCCACTGATTGTAATTGCTGATGAAAACATTTGACGAAGCGAAGGGGAGGCTCAAACGTGACTAATTTTTTCTCAGCGGTGTACTAAGAAGAATGATACACAGTGGTAGGAAACGGGAAAAAAAGCCGGCCGCGGCGCGCCAGTCACGTTATGCATGGCCACTACGGTCGGGGGTTCGAATCTCCCCTCGGACATGGATATTTGTGCCGTCCTTAGGATTAGCTAGTTCATGAGTAGTTTTTAAGTTTAGGGACTGATGACCCCGTAGGTAAGTCCCATAACCTCTACAAACATTTGAACGAAAACAACAGCTTCAGTGCAGGCGGGTACTGAGAAAAAAATGAAGTTTTCTGTAATCCTACACATGTAAACCGGTAAAACTCATCACTTATTGTCATAGTTCTATCAAAGAAATCTGCATTATGGTTAAATAAAAAACACCAAGTCAAAAAACTGCGTAACAGACATTGATGAACTATCGTAAGGTAATATCTGAGTCTCGACCTGTAATCAGCGGGATTTCCACTGAAACTGGTTTAGGAAAGTAAAATAAAGGGGTTTGCATCAAGGAAGACCCACCGTGCCTCGTAAAAAGCATCATTTTCCACGCAAGGTTACCATTATGAATCTGATTATGGACGTTAAGAGCCTAAATGTTAGTGACATAGATACCATATTTTAACTTTAAATATTATGTCAATCTGTTCTTAGAACGGGGCGGGGTAATGTCACGAGTGGTTTCGAAAGTTAAATATCGATATTATAACGTATTTCATGAACACGTGAGTTCGGCAACAGCGAATAATCCGTTGACGAATTTTTTTGCAGGCGTACAGGGTTTTAGTCAGCTCGCAGTTAACAGCAGTAACACGCATTGTTGAGATGTGGGCGTCCGTTGCTCAGCGATCGACGTTCTGTGTGTTCTTTATTTGACTACACGACGCTGCTGAGGAGAGGGGTCGCTAAATGGCGGAGGAGGAAATGACTATAAGAAAACAGGGACGTTCTACGTGGACTTCGATTATGTTGACTTCAGCGCGGACTCTGAGATGGGACAGCAACGAGACTGGTATGTTGAAATTCAGTCTCTCTCGTTAATAATTTGCTACAGATTACGTCTTGAAAATAGTCAGCTCGAGTGGGAAGATGTCATATGACAACATTGCCTTTTTGTCGCGTTATGTCGAAGTTAACTCTTCCTTTGATGATAAGTAGAAGGGCTTCATAGGTGCCGCGGTGGAGTAGGCAAGCGGTCTAAAGCACCTCGCTGCGGAGTGCGCGGTGGCTCGCCGTGGAGGTTCGAGTCCTCCCTGGGGCATTGGTGTGTGTGTTGTCCTTAGGTTAGTTTACCTAGGTTTAAGTAGTTTGTAAGCTACGGACTGATGACCACGCAGTTTGGTCCGATAGATTTACAAACATTTGAACATATGCTTCATAGGTAATTTCCTAGAACCGTAGGGAATCGAAACCGGAATGAGATACATCACTCTCACAGCTCGAATGATATATCGAAAGAGCGACTGATGCGCAATGAACAAAAGTTGAAGTTGCACTTTCGTGAAGCGCAATGGACAAAATACTAACGTATGTGAAACTACACTTACGTGAACAGAAAGACGATTTTCAAATAGCTTACGTTGTTGACATGTGATGTCTGTTTTTTATCCAATGCCTGAGACAGACTTTACTGATCGCTCCATCGTGGATCGTTTGCATTGCCGGGTGTTGTGTGAGATGCATGTGAGAGATCTATGGCATATCCAGAATACACTCCTGCCATGTCTGTCAAAAACATCGGCAAAGTATCACATGCAATACTTTTCCCTGCTAGTTCAGGTACTGAAATAAACACAGTTCAACTTTCAGAGATTTCCATAGTCTCTAATTGTTCTGTGTGTGAATGGACGGATCTTGTGATGAAACAAATTCAACAGAGTGATTGGTAAAGTCGTGATATGGTCTTTAAATTTTCCATCCATCGGTTATGACTTTCGTTTCGGGCAAAAATTCTTAAGGAGTACAAGTGTTGCTCTCGATCTAGACTGCATATGCAGAATGAAACGTTTTCAGGTCCCCCTTTCAATCACATCAAAAACCTATAGGTGCTCTACCTCACTCTTTAAGTTTCCAACCTTTCACGTATTTCCTGGTTGCGATATGGCACTCGTCAACATCGACTACTTTAACGACACCTCCGATAGGGACACTGTCGTTTGTTACTATTACGTATCAAATGTGTAGACAAAAACTATAATAGCCACAAACGGTATTTGTTTGAAGATTTTTTCTACATCACAAGCTCCTATAGAGTATCGTCGTACCCAACACGAAACAACTATGACACTTTTTTCAATGCTCAATTTCGAGTTGGCAAACTAGGTGTTGCTACGAATGGATGTCCTTTCCTGCAGTTGATGTGATATAATTCATATAGAAAGTCAGGGTGTGACGTTTTCTTGTAGAGCTTCACATTACTCTCGATGTTACACTCCACACATCGTCTTGGGTCAAATTCCCAATAAAACTGTAAGCATTTGTCTATCGAACAAATCCCCGGAATGAGCTCACGCTACGACAATTTATTCTTCGCAATGAACCCACCAGTTTCACACGATAAACAGCATGCACACAGCATAAACTAAATACAAACACGAAATGTCACACCCTCGATGTCTTTTCTCCATCACGCGTCGGTCACTTTTTCGATATGTATCAAATTACCGGCTTCATATTATGCAGAAAAATTCAGTCTCTTTGGGGGCAGTGAAGCACAGCAATACGAGAGTTGCCCGAAGAAAGAAAAATTTCTGGCTCTTCCGATAGTGTGGCTTTAGAACCGTTTGAAAATGGTCTCCGTATAAGCAATTTGCCGTCATCGAATATCTCACAGCAGAGAAAGAAACTGTAGGCAGAGAAAGAAACTGTTGGGGATATTCACAAACATTTGTGTATAGTCTGTGGAGTATCAGCTGTAGACAGGAGTAAAGTTACTCGCTGGACGATACTATCCTCCATGTGGCACCCGCCGTTTAGGATCAAAATCGACGTCTTTCCAATTGAACTACTTTTCCAGGCAGTGTATATCTGCATACATACATTTAAAAGACCAACAAACAGAGTTTTGTTTTATAGCGAAGAACTAGCAAATACTTCCGTGGAGTTAATTGTGTCACAACAGAGTGTGACCACCCATAATGCACACAAAACGAACTGCAGCGCCACAACACAGCGGCACTGAGGCTGCCAAGAAACAATAAAGGCACAGTAATGATCCTGGGCAGATTGGGGGCCTCCGCAGAGGCGAGTCGCACAGCTGCTCTACTCTGCTACTTACGTTGCCTAAGCTGCCAAGTTCTGCGATAATGGAAGCCAGCTTACCTGTAACAGAAAAAAAAAATCATTGCATGTAACAGTCAGCACATATTCATGTGTACAAATTAATATAAACGAACAATTATTTCTAGTTTACCAAGATGTATCGAAACAAATGAGAGTCTGCCCACATGACATCGTGTGTCAAAAGGTGATCTACGTAAGCCAATATTTTCCGTTCTTTTCACTCGAGTAGCTTCATGTCAACGCTGTCCAAAACTTAGCATCACTCGCGTTCAGGCAGAATCTGCTTTCATTGCTGAAATTCACGGGCCGAGTACTGCAACCACATCTGTTGCAAAACTGACGCGACATGTCCAACTGTGTATGACAAACTGACCCCTTTCAAACTCGCCGAGTTGGCTGTAGGATGCACGAGTGCGTCTCCATAACATTGCTTCTGTTTGTTTCACACGTTGATGTCACACTGAGCCTTATGGCTGCAAACATAGCGTAATAAAGGGTAGACACAGGTGTCGCTCTGGCAGCTATATCACTACGCTATTTTTTGGCAGTTGACTTGTAAACCATCATCAGTAGAATGAAACTTTCACTCTACAGCGGAGTGTGCGCTGATATGAAACTTCCTGGCATATTAAATTGTGTGCCGGAACCGGGACTCGAACCTGGGACCTTTGCCTTTCGCGAGCAAGCGCTCTACCGACTGAGCTATCCCCACACGACTCACGATGCCGCCTTACAATTTTACTTCCGCCAGTACCTCGCCCCCTACTTTCCAAACTTCATATCAGCGCACACTCCGCTGCAGAGTGAAAGTTTCATTCCGGAAACATCCCTTAGGCTGTAGCTAAGCCATGTCTCCACCATATCCTTTCTACCAGGAGTGCTAGTCTTGCAAGTTTCGCTGGAGAACTTCTGTGAAGTTTGGAAAGTAGGAGGCGAGATCCTGGCAGAATTGAAGTTGTGGGGCGGCACCGTGAGTCGTGTCGGGGTAGCTCAGTCGTAGAGCTCTTGCCCGAAATAGGCAAAGGTCCCAGGTTCGAGTCCCGAATCTGGCACACAATTTTAATCTGCCAGGAAGTTTCATCATCAGTACATCTGCAATGAAGAGCCAAAGATACTGTAAAGGTATGCATATTCAGACACAGAGATATGAAAATACTCAAAGGACGGCGCTACGGTCGGGAACGACGATATAACAGGTGTCTGTCGCAGGCAATGACAGCTTATGAGGACTGAAGTGAGTACGTGTTGGTGTTATAGTCCGCCCACGAGAGATGGGATACGCCATCTCCGAGGAAGCGATGAGGTGGGGATTTTCTCATACGACCATTTCACGAGTGCAGCGTGAATATTGGGAATCCGGCAAAACATCAAATCTCCGACATCGCTGCGGCGGGAACAATATTACGCAAGAACCGGACCAACGGCGATCGAAGAGAATCGTTTTAAGTGATAGAAGTGAAACCCTTTCGCAAATTCTTGCGGATTTCAACGTTGGACCATCAACAAGTGTCAGTGAGCGAATCATACTACGAAACATGATCGATACGGGCTTTTGCAGCCGAAGGCCCAACAGTGTATCCCTGCTGACTGCATGTTAGGAAACTTTACGCCTCCTCTGGACCCTTCGATATCTACATTGGACTGTTGATGAACGGAAACCATATTGCCTGGTCTGACGAGTCTCATATCCAATTACATCGAGCCGATGGAGGTGTAGGGGTATGGAGAGAACCTCAGGAAACTGTGGACGCTGTATGTCAGCAGGGGACTGTTGAAGGTGATGTAGGCTCTGTCATAGTGTGAGGCCTGTGCATTTGTAGCGATGTGGAACCCCCTGATACGTCTGGATACGACTCTGACAGGTGACAAGTACGTACTCGTCCTGGATAATCATTTGCATCGATTTCAAGGTTAATTGTGCATTCCGACAGGACACCGCACGCGTCCAAGAACACTTCCGCTGGCCACCAAATTTCCCAGACACGAACATTATTGAGCATATTTGGGGTTCCTTGCAACGTGCTGTTCAGAAGAGATCTCCATCCCCTACCCTAACACTCTTACGGACTGATGGGCAACTCTGCAAGATGAATGGTGTCAGTCCCCTCCAGCTCTAGATCATACATTAGTCGTGTAGCGGCTCAGCTGCGTGATCGCAGGGGATCTTCACGATATTAGGCAGTTTCCTTGGTTCTAGAGTGTAATATCCCGCGGTGGCATCCGTCGTCTTTCCAGCTATACATTTTCTTCCGGAAGTGGAATCCTATGACTGTCAGCGAGTAGATACATTTACTCAAAAGAATATTAGGTAGACTTTTGTGTTAGAGCTGCAGAAGCTGCAAAAGAAGCTGGCACACACTGCCTTCAGGAGAAATGTTTCGCGGCTGGCTGTGAGAGGCAGAGGCGCTGGCAGCGGCTGCGGTCCCAGGGCGGCCTCTCCACGGGGCGCCACAAATCGCGCAACCCGACGCTCCCACCGGCAGCTGCCGCGCGCCTAACGACCTCGCCACCCGCTCCTCATACATCAACAAACTGACGCTTCCCACACAGCTTCCTAACAGGTGCCTCCTAATTAGAACATCTACGATTTTTTTCGTCACGGCTGGCTTCTGATAAACACGTCGTATGTTGTAAAATATGCGCACATTCAATGAGAATGCGCGATACAGATGGCGCACTGAACGGCATCTGGAACTCTAGTGGAGCGGAGAAAGTTACGACTGTTATTGATTCTTAAAATAGCGACGTTCTCAGCACAAGGACAGCGTATAATCATTCGCTTTGTTCATTTGGGTGGTACGTCACCAATTGAAATTCATCGCCAATTGAGTGATACATGCTAATGGTGTCAAGGATATGTCCAATATGCTTTCGTGGATGCAACAGTTCACGGAAGACCGAACGTAGAGTGAGAACACAGCAAAACCATGTCGGCCTCGCGCCATCCCGTCTGACATGACCGATAGAGTGGGGAAAATTGTCTTGGATGATCCACCGAAGATCTGTGAAAACACAAGCGATTGTGGCATTTTAGAGAGATCTGTGCACACAGTTGTGCATGAGGACCTTAAAAATTCGTCAAGTGTCCTCCAGATAGTTGCCACAAATGCTGACGGATGACCACAGGGCTGTGCGCTTGCCATATTGACAGGCAATATTAACTCATGACGACGGCGTGAAAAGAACTTTCTTTTCATCGACTATGGCAATGGATGAGACGTGGGCGCTTTTGAAATCCGAAAATAAAGCGCCTGTCAGCTCAATGGAAAAGCACAGGATCACCGCTACCAAGTGGTCAAAGCTAACCCCTAAAGAAGCGTTCGCAGCAGCTACTGGAATCATGGCGTTGTATGTGAGAAAAATGTTTACAGCTTCAGGAAAATTACGTTGAGAAGTTAGAGGTTTCACAGTTTGCATGTGTGTTCGTTTCCGAGAAAGAATCTCATGTGTCATTCATTCCATGCCAACTCACCTAGCACTCCCTGCTCGGCCGTCGCGGATTTTGTTAAAATTTAATGTGAACATTCGCACATGTCCCCAATGAACATTGGTGATTTTAAGACTCGTCGAAGCAATACTGTCCGAGATATAGCCAGTTGTTTGACACCATGCGCGACGTTGCACAAGGAGAGAATGAATTTTGGATGACTTTGAGCTGTTATAACTCGGGCAATATTTCGTTGAAAGAAATGACATTTGACCATCTTGTGCAACTGTATGCATTCTCGGTGGCCGAGGAGACTAAGGCGCTCCAGTCACGGTCTGCACGGCCACTACGGTCGGGGGTTCGAATCCCCCCTCGGGCATGGATATTTGTGCCGTCCTAGTTCGTAAGTAGTTCATAAGTAGTTTGTAAGTTTAGGGACTGATGACCCCGTAGTTAAGTCCCATACGCTTAACAAACATTTGAACATTTTTGTATGCATTCTATTGGGAATAATAATGAAAATAATTTTTCGTGCAATATACAGCCAGTAAAATTCATCCAAAGTTACTCGAAAAAATCGGCGCCCAAAAAACTTTTTCGCGTTTTATATCTCGAGGACTAGAACTATGGCGAACATGAAACTTATCATGTGGTAACCTAACAATACAAGGTTCTCAAACAGAATGTTTCGTTTAGGTATCGCTTTCCAACACTGAATTAACTGCAAAGTTAAATATTTTAGAAAAAGATACAAAATGTGTTATTTTTGACCTTATTTTGCAAAAAACTTTGATCTATAAAACTTTCCAAACTGGTCTGACTAGAAGACCATTGTTATAACTGCATAAAAAGTGTATTTGAACATCCAATGCGGGCTAACAATGCTAGATAATTTGAATCGAAGTTGAAGGCGTAAATCACGGTACGAAAAAAGT
>CM048746.1:466295371-466330371 GCA_026315105.1 Locusta migratoria | reverse complement strand
GCTAATGGGACAGACGCTTCGGAAACGCCAGGCGTGCACTGCGCTCGGCCTTCGCGGCCGGTGGCCACTGTGCACTTTCTCTAAAGGTGCTGCTTTCGGCGGAAGGATACGCCATCTATCGAATGTGGGCCGATTTATGTAGAAAATAGAGATTCTAGGTGTTGGGGGAGGAGCTGGAGGCGACTAGTAGCGTGCGAGGACGTTATACTGGCGCCAACGGCCATACCACGTTGAATACACCGGTTCTCGTCCGATCACCGAAGTTAAGCAACGTTGGGCCCGGTTAGTACTTGGATGGGTGACCGCCTGGGAACACCGGGTGCTGTTGGCCCCCTTCTTTTTTTTTTTCCGCATCATTTTACATATATGTGGAGGCTATATTTGTATGGCACGAATTATGCTCTGTAAGCAATTCTAATTGTTGTAACAGCTGTAAGACAATTTTCGTAAATTTTTATTCGAAAATATTACAAGGTAGAGTGCTGTGGAAATAACAAGAATGTTTGTATTCATAGATACTGTAATCACCAAGTCCGATATTGTGTAATTTGCCACATTGGTAAATAAACATTTCGCTTTGCTGCTACATAGAAGCGTTATTATGGTGCCTTTCCCGGTTTCTCTTTTCTGGGATCCGTTCCTCGCCGCTCTACAGTACTCCTGTACTAGTTTCGATCGACGGCAAGGAAGTTATATTTTCGCAGACACTGCCACAAGAATTTTTTTTTCTTTTTCTATTAACTCTTGTAAATACATAAAGCATGCAAGCTTTGTAAATAACAAAGGTCTGTGTGGATGTTTTCATAACTGTTGTAATCACGAAGTCCGGTATCATGAGTTTTGCCACGTTTGAAAGTACACAGTTATCTTCAGATTCGAAATAAAACGTTATTTTGCTGACCCTTCCCCGATTGTTTATCTTTCTTCGAAAATTCGCATCTCTTCACTCCACAGCACTCGTATACTAATTTCGACCGATAGCAATGGAGCTGTTGGCTTTTAACGTGCGTTCCGCTCTGTTATTCTTTGCCCTCCGCAGTAGAAAGATATTTTTCCTATTTTTTTATTGGACTTGAAACGGTAAAAACGTTTTATCTTTACGTAAATAAATAAATAACTCTTTCCTTTCACGTTACACACGATCGAATGGCGTATCTGGGCGTTAAATATGGCACGATTTCTGCCGAAAATTGCGTGTTAGGAGAGAAGCGGAACATAACTTTCCGCAAGCAATTACTTAATTGTGGAAAATCGTCTTTCTTTTACGTGAAAAAAAGAAAAAAAAAAATAGGAAAAAATTTACGCAAATTTTTGCTATTTCTTCTGCTTCTCGCAGACGTACCCTCGTGTTTGCGCCCTTATAAACCCCTGTCCCCCCGAGCGGCAGCGAGCGGCAGTCGAGCAAAGTCGAGACAAGTCGAGACCTAAGGGGAGGCGACGCTATGCGAGTGCACTGGGCAATAATTGCGAATGAACTAATCTTAATTGTGCAGTCTTCTGGCACGAGAATCGCCGCGAGTGCTTAGCTCATACGTTACTCAGCTGTTTAAAAACACCGCGTCCTTCTGCGAGTGTCGGAAGCCACGCGCGATCGCGAATGACAGGGGGCGCATAGAGCACCGCACCCCGCCCGCGGGACACGCCGGCTAATGGGACAGACGCTTCGGAAACGCCAGGCGTGCACTGCGCTCGGCCTTCGCGGCCGGTGGCCACTGTGCACTTTCTCTAAAGGTGCTGCTTTCGGCGGAAGGATACGCCATCTATCGAATGTGGGCCGATTTATGTAGAAAATAGAGATTCTAGGTGTTGGGGGAGGAGCTGGAGGCGACTAGTAGCGTGCGAGGACGTTATACTGGCGCCAACGGCCATACCACGTTGAATACACCGGTTCTCGTCCGATCACCGAAGTTAAGCAACGTTGGGCCCGGTTAGTACTTGGATGGGTGACCGCCTGGGAACACCGGGTGCTGTTGGCCCCCTTCTTTTTTTTTTTCCGCATCATTTTACATATATGTGGAGGCTATATTTGTATGGCACGAATTATGCTCTGTAAGCAATTCTAATTGTTGTAACAGCTGTAAGACAATTTTCGTAAATTTTTATTCGAAAATATTACAAGGTAGAGTGCTGTGGAAATAACAAGAATGTTTGTATTCATAGATACTGTAATCACCAAGTCCGATATTGTGTAATTTGCCACATTGGTAAATAAACATTTCGCTTTGCTGCTACATAGAAGCGTTATTATGGTGCCTTTCCCGGTTTCTCTTTTCTGGGATCCGTTCCTCGCCGCTCTACAGTACTCCTGTACTAGTTTCGATCGACGGCAAGGAAGTTATATTTTCGCAGACACTGCCACAAGAATTTTTTTTTCTTTTTCTATTAACTCTTGTAAATACATAAAGCATGCAAGCTTTGTAAATAACAAAGGTCTGTGTGGATGTTTTCATAACTGTTGTAATCACGAAGTCCGGTATCATGAGTTTTGCCACGTTTGAAAGTACACAGTTATCTTCAGATTCGAAATAAAACGTTATTTTGCTGACCCTTCCCCGATTGTTTATCTTTCTTCGAAAATTCGCATCTCTTCACTCCACAGCACTCGTATACTAATTTCGACCGATAGCAATGGAGCTGTTGGCTTTTAACGTGCGTTCCGCTCTGTTATTCTTTGCCCTCCGCAGTAGAAAGATATTTTTCCTATTTTTTTATTGGACTTGAAACGGTAAAAACGTTTTATCTTTACGTAAATAAATAAATAACTCTTTCCTTTCACGTTACACACGATCGAATGGCGTATCTGGGCGTTAAATATGGCACGATTTCTGCCGAAAATTGCGTGTTAGGAGAGAAGCGGAACATAACTTTCCGCAAGCAATTACTTAATTGTGGAAAATCGTCTTTCTTTTACGTGAAAAAAAGAAAAAAAAAAATAGGAAAAAATTTACGCAAATTTTTGCTATTTCTTCTGCTTCTCGCAGACGTACCCTCGTGTTTGCGCCCTTATAAACCCCTGTCCCCCCGAGCGGCAGCGAGCGGCAGTCGAGCAAAGTCGAGACAAGTCGAGACCTAAGGGGAGGCGACGCTATGCGAGTGCACTGGGCAATAATTGCGAATGAACTAATCTTAATTGTGCAGTCTTCTGGCACGAGAATCGCCGCGAGTGCTTAGCTCATACGTTACTCAGCTGTTTAAAAACACCGCGTCCTTCTGCGAGTGTCGGAAGCCACGCGCGATCGCGAATGACAGGGGGCGCATAGAGCACCGCACCCCGCCCGCGGGACACGCCGGCTAATGGGACAGACGCTTCGGAAACGCCAGGCGTGCACTGCGCTCGGCCTTCGCGGCCGGTGGCCACTGTGCACTTTCTCTAAAGGTGCTGCTTTCGGCGGAAGGATACGCCATCTATCGAATGTGGGCCGATTTATGTAGAAAATAGAGATTCTAGGTGTTGGGGGAGGAGCTGGAGGCGACTAGTAGCGTGCGAGGACGTTATACTGGCGCCAACGGCCATACCACGTTGAATACACCGGTTCTCGTCCGATCACCGAAGTTAAGCAACGTTGGGCCCGGTTAGTACTTGGATGGGTGACCGCCTGGGAACACCGGGTGCTGTTGGCCCCCTTCTTTTTTTTTTCCGCATCATTTTACATATATGTGGAGGCTATATTTGTATGGCACGAATTATGCTCTGTAAGCAATTCTAATTGTTGTAACAGCTGTAAGACAATTTTCGTAAATTTTTATTCGAAAATATTACAAGGTAGAGTGCTGTGGAAATAACAAGAATGTTTGTATTCATAGATACTGTAATCACCAAGTCCGATATTGTGTAATTTGCCACATTGGTAAATAAACATTTCGCTTTGCTGCTACATAGAAGCGTTATTATGGTGCCTTTCCCGGTTTCTCTTTTCTGGGATCCGTTCCTCGCCGCTCTACAGTACTCCTGTACTAGTTTCGATCGACGGCAAGGAAGTTATATTTTCGCAGACACTGCCACAAGAATTTTTTTTTCTTTTTCTATTAACTCTTGTAAATACATAAAGCATGCAAGCTTTGTAAATAACAAAGGTCTGTGTGGATGTTTTCATAACTGTTGTAATCACGAAGTCCGGTATCATGAGTTTTGCCACGTTTGAAAGTACACAGTTATCTTCAGATTCGAAATAAAACGTTATTTTGCTGACCCTTCCCCGATTGTTTATCTTTCTTCGAAAATTCGCATCTCTTCACTCCACAGCACTCGTATACTAATTTCGACCGATAGCAATGGAGCTGTTGGCTTTTAACGTGCGTTCCGCTCTGTTATTCTTTGCCCTCCGCAGTAGAAAGATATTTTTCCTATTTTTTTATTGGACTTGAAACGGTAAAAACGTTTTATCTTTACGTAAATAAATAAATAACTCTTTCCTTTCACGTTACACACGATCGAATGGCGTATCTGGGCGTTAAATATGGCACGATTTCTGCCGAAAATTGCGTGTTAGGAGAGAAGCGGAACATAACTTTCCGCAAGCAATTACTTAATTGTGGAAAATCGTCTTTCTTTTACGTGAAAAAAAGAAAAAAAAAAAAATAGGAAAAAATTTACGCAAATTTTTGCTATTTCTTCTGCTTCTCGCAGACGTACCCTCGTGTTTGCGCCCTTATAAACCCCTGTCCCCCCGAGCGGCAGCGAGCGGCAGTCGAGCAAAGTCGAGACAAGTCGAGACCTAAGGGGAGGCGACGCTATGCGAGTGCACTGGGCAATAATTGCGAATGAACTAATCTTAATTGTGCAGTCTTCTGGCACGAGAATCGCCGCGAGTGCTTAGCTCATACGTTACTCAGCTGTTTAAAAACACCGCGTCCTTCTGCGAGTGTCGGAAGCCACGCGCGATCGCGAATGACAGGGGGCGCATAGAGCACCGCACCCCGCCCGCGGGACACGCCGGCTAATGGGACAGACGCTTCGGAAACGCCAGGCGTGCACTGCGCTCGGCCTTCGCGGCCGGTGGCCACTGTGCACTTTCTCTAAAGGTGCTGCTTTCGGCGGAAGGATACGCCATCTATCGAATGTGGGCCGATTTATGTAGAAAATAGAGATTCTAGGTGTTGGGGGAGGAGCTGGAGGCGACTAGTAGCGTGCGAGGACGTTATACTGGCGCCAACGGCCATACCACGTTGAATACACCGGTTCTCGTCCGATCACCGAAGTTAAGCAACGTTGGGCCCGGTTAGTACTTGGATGGGTGACCGCCTGGGAACACCGGGTGCTGTTGGCCCCCTTCTTTTTTTTTTTCCGCATCATTTTACATATATGTGGAGGCTATATTTGTATGGCACGAATTATGCTCTGTAAGCAATTCTAATTGTTGTAACAGCTGTAAGACAATTTTCGTAAATTTTTATTCGAAAATATTACAAGGTAGAGTGCTGTGGAAATAACAAGAATGTTTGTATTCATAGATACTGTAATCACCAAGTCCGATATTGTGTAATTTGCCACATTGGTAAATAAACATTTCGCTTTGCTGCTACATAGAAGCGTTATTATGGTGCCTTTCCCGGTTTCTCTTTTCTGGGATCCGTTCCTCGCCGCTCTACAGTACTCCTGTACTAGTTTCGATCGACGGCAAGGAAGTTATATTTTCGCAGACACTGCCACAAGAATTTTTTTTTCTTTTTCTATTAACTCTTGTAAATACATAAAGCATGCAAGCTTTGTAAATAACAAAGGTCTGTGTGGATGTTTTCATAACTGTTGTAATCACGAAGTCCGGTATCATGAGTTTTGCCACGTTTGAAAGTACACAGTTATCTTCAGATTCGAAATAAAACGTTATTTTGCTGACCCTTCCCCGATTGTTTATCTTTCTTCGAAAATTCGCATCTCTTCACTCCACAGCACTCGTATACTAATTTCGACCGATAGCAATGGAGCTGTTGGCTTTTAACGTGCGTTCCGCTCTGTTATTCTTTGCCCTCCGCAGTAGAAAGATATTTTTCCTATTTTTTTATTGGACTTGAAACGGTAAAAACGTTTTATCTTTACGTAAATAAATAAATAACTCTTTCCTTTCACGTTACACACGATCGAATGGCGTATCTGGGCGTTAAATATGGCACGATTTCTGCCGAAAATTGCGTGTTAGGAGAGAAGCGGAACATAACTTTCCGCAAGCAATTACTTAATTGTGGAAAATCGTCTTTCTTTTACGTGAAAAAAAGAAAAAAAAAAATAGGAAAAAATTTACGCAAATTTTTGCTATTTCTTCTGCTTCTCGCAGACGTACCCTCGTGTTTGCGCCCTTATAAACCCCTGTCCCCCCGAGCGGCAGCGAGCGGCAGTCGAGCAAAGTCGAGACAAGTCGAGACCTAAGGGGAGGCGACGCTATGCGAGTGCACTGGGCAATAATTGCGAATGAACTAATCTTAATTGTGCAGTCTTCTGGCACGAGAATCGCCGCGAGTGCTTAGCTCATACGTTACTCAGCTGTTTAAAAACACCGCGTCCTTCTGCGAGTGTCGGAAGCCACGCGCGATCGCGAATGACAGGGGGCGCATAGAGCACCGCACCCCGCCCGCGGGACACGCCGGCTAATGGGACAGACGCTTCGGAAACGCCAGGCGTGCACTGCGCTCGGCCTTCGCGGCCGGTGGCCACTGTGCACTTTCTCTAAAGGTGCTGCTTTCGGCGGAAGGATACGCCATCTATCGAATGTGGGCCGATTTATGTAGAAAATAGAGATTCTAGGTGTTGGGGGAGGAGCTGGAGGCGACTAGTAGCGTGCGAGGACGTTATACTGGCGCCAACGGCCATACCACGTTGAATACACCGGTTCTCGTCCGATCACCGAAGTTAAGCAACGTTGGGCCCGGTTAGTACTTGGATGGGTGACCGCCTGGGAACACCGGGTGCTGTTGGCCCCCTTCTTTTTTTTTTTCCGCATCATTTTACATATATGTGGAGGCTATATTTGTATGGCACGAATTATGCTCTGTAAGCAATTCTAATTGTTGTAACAGCTGTAAGACAATTTTCGTAAATTTTTATTCGAAAATATTACAAGGTAGAGTGCTGTGGAAATAACAAGAATGTTTGTATTCATAGATACTGTAATCACCAAGTCCGATATTGTGTAATTTGCCACATTGGTAAATAAACATTTCGCTTTGCTGCTACATAGAAGCGTTATTATGGTGCCTTTCCCGGTTTCTCTTTTCTGGGATCCGTTCCTCGCCGCTCTACAGTACTCCTGTACTAGTTTCGATCGACGGCAAGGAAGTTATATTTTCGCAGACACTGCCACAAGAATTTTTTTTTCTTTTTCTATTAACTCTTGTAAATACATAAAGCATGCAAGCTTTGTAAATAACAAAGGTCTGTGTGGATGTTTTCATAACTGTTGTAATCACGAAGTCCGGTATCATGAGTTTTGCCACGTTTGAAAGTACACAGTTATCTTCAGATTCGAAATAAAACGTTATTTTGCTGACCCTTCCCCGATTGTTTATCTTTCTTCGAAAATTCGCATCTCTTCACTCCACAGCACTCGTATACTAATTTCGACCGATAGCAATGGAGCTGTTGGCTTTTAACGTGCGTTCCGCTCTGTTATTCTTTGCCCTCCGCAGTAGAAAGATATTTTTCCTATTTTTTTATTGGACTTGAAACGGTAAAAACGTTTTATCTTTACGTAAATAAATAAATAACTCTTTCCTTTCACGTTACACACGATCGAATGGCGTATCTGGGCGTTAAATATGGCACGATTTCTGCCGAAAATTGCGTGTTAGGAGAGAAGCGGAACATAACTTTCCGCAAGCAATTACTTAATTGTGGAAAATCGTCTTTCTTTTACGTGAAAAAAAGAAAAAAAAAAAAAATAGGAAAAAATTTACGCAAATTTTTGCTATTTCTTCTGCTTCTCGCAGACGTACCCTCGTGTTTGCGCCCTTATAAACCCCTGTCCCCCCGAGCGGCAGCGAGCGGCAGTCGAGCAAAGTCGAGACAAGTCGAGACCTAAGGGGAGGCGACGCTATGCGAGTGCACTGGGCAATAATTGCGAATGAACTAATCTTAATTGTGCAGTCTTCTGGCACGAGAATCGCCGCGAGTGCTTAGCTCATACGTTACTCAGCTGTTTAAAAACACCGCGTCCTTCTGCGAGTGTCGGAAGCCACGCGCGATCGCGAATGACAGGGGGCGCATAGAGCACCGCACCCCGCCCGCGGGACACGCCGGCTAATGGGACAGACGCTTCGGAAACGCCAGGCGTGCACTGCGCTCGGCCTTCGCGGCCGGTGGCCACTGTGCACTTTCTCTAAAGGTGCTGCTTTCGGCGGAAGGATACGCCATCTATCGAATGTGGGCCGATTTATGTAGAAAATAGAGATTCTAGGTGTTGGGGGAGGAGCTGGAGGCGACTAGTAGCGTGCGAGGACGTTATACTGGCGCCAACGGCCATACCACGTTGAATACACCGGTTCTCGTCCGATCACCGAAGTTAAGCAACGTTGGGCCCGGTTAGTACTTGGATGGGTGACCGCCTGGGAACACCGGGTGCTGTTGGCCCCCTTCTTTTTTTTTTTCCGCATCATTTTACATATATGTGGAGGCTATATTTGTATGGCACGAATTATGCTCTGTAAGCAATTCTAATTGTTGTAACAGCTGTAAGACAATTTTCGTAAATTTTTATTCGAAAATATTACAAGGTAGAGTGCTGTGGAAATAACAAGAATGTTTGTATTCATAGATACTGTAATCACCAAGTCCGATATTGTGTAATTTGCCACATTGGTAAATAAACATTTCGCTTTGCTGCTACATAGAAGCGTTATTATGGTGCCTTTCCCGGTTTCTCTTTTCTGGGATCCGTTCCTCGCCGCTCTACAGTACTCCTGTACTAGTTTCGATCGACGGCAAGGAAGTTATATTTTCGCAGACACTGCCACAAGAATTTTTTTTTCTTTTTCTATTAACTCTTGTAAATACATAAAGCATGCAAGCTTTGTAAATAACAAAGGTCTGTGTGGATGTTTTCATAACTGTTGTAATCACGAAGTCCGGTATCATGAGTTTTGCCACGTTTGAAAGTACACAGTTATCTTCAGATTCGAAATAAAACGTTATTTTGCTGACCCTTCCCCGATTGTTTATCTTTCTTCGAAAATTCGCATCTCTTCACTCCACAGCACTCGTATACTAATTTCGACCGATAGCAATGGAGCTGTTGGCTTTTAACGTGCGTTCCGCTCTGTTATTCTTTGCCCTCCGCAGTAGAAAGATATTTTTCCTATTTTTTTATTGGACTTGAAACGGTAAAAACGTTTTATCTTTACGTAAATAAATAAATAACTCTTTCCTTTCACGTTACACACGATCGAATGGCGTATCTGGGCGTTAAATATGGCACGATTTCTGCCGAAAATTGCGTGTTAGGAGAGAAGCGGAACATAACTTTCCGCAAGCAATTACTTAATTGTGGAAAATCGTCTTTCTTTTACGTGAAAAAAAGAAAAAAAAAAAAATAGGAAAAAATTTACGCAAATTTTTGCTATTTCTTCTGCTTCTCGCAGACGTACCCTCGTGTTTGCGCCCTTATAAACCCCTGTCCCCCCGAGCGGCAGCGAGCGGCAGTCGAGCAAAGTCGAGACAAGTCGAGACCTAAGGGGAGGCGACGCTATGCGAGTGCACTGGGCAATAATTGCGAATGAACTAATCTTAATTGTGCAGTCTTCTGGCACGAGAATCGCCGCGAGTGCTTAGCTCATACGTTACTCAGCTGTTTAAAAACACCGCGTCCTTCTGCGAGTGTCGGAAGCCACGCGCGATCGCGAATGACAGGGGGCGCATAGAGCACCGCACCCCGCCCGCGGGACACGCCGGCTAATGGGACAGACGCTTCGGAAACGCCAGGCGTGCACTGCGCTCGGCCTTCGCGGCCGGTGGCCACTGTGCACTTTCTCTAAAGGTGCTGCTTTCGGCGGAAGGATACGCCATCTATCGAATGTGGGCCGATTTATGTAGAAAATAGAGATTCTAGGTGTTGGGGGAGGAGCTGGAGGCGACTAGTAGCGTGCGAGGACGTTATACTGGCGCCAACGGCCATACCACGTTGAATACACCGGTTCTCGTCCGATCACCGAAGTTAAGCAACGTTGGGCCCGGTTAGTACTTGGATGGGTGACCGCCTGGGAACACCGGGTGCTGTTGGCCCCCTTCTTTTTTTTTTTCCGCATCATTTTACATATATGTGGAGGCTATATTTGTATGGCACGAATTATGCTCTGTAAGCAATTCTAATTGTTGTAACAGCTGTAAGACAATTTTCGTAAATTTTTATTCGAAAATATTACAAGGTAGAGTGCTGTGGAAATAACAAGAATGTTTGTATTCATAGATACTGTAATCACCAAGTCCGATATTGTGTAATTTGCCACATTGGTAAATAAACATTTCGCTTTGCTGCTACATAGAAGCGTTATTATGGTGCCTTTCCCGGTTTCTCTTTTCTGGGATCCGTTCCTCGCCGCTCTACAGTACTCCTGTACTAGTTTCGATCGACGGCAAGGAAGTTATATTTTCGCAGACACTGCCACAAGAATTTTTTTTTCTTTTTCTATTAACTCTTGTAAATACATAAAGCATGCAAGCTTTGTAAATAACAAAGGTCTGTGTGGATGTTTTCATAACTGTTGTAATCACGAAGTCCGGTATCATGAGTTTTGCCACGTTTGAAAGTACACAGTTATCTTCAGATTCGAAATAAAACGTTATTTTGCTGACCCTTCCCCGATTGTTTATCTTTCTTCGAAAATTCGCATCTCTTCACTCCACAGCACTCGTATACTAATTTCGACCGATAGCAATGGAGCTGTTGGCTTTTAACGTGCGTTCCGCTCTGTTATTCTTTGCCCTCCGCAGTAGAAAGATATTTTTCCTATTTTTTTATTGGACTTGAAACGGTAAAAACGTTTTATCTTTACGTAAATAAATAAATAACTCTTTCCTTTCACGTTACACACGATCGAATGGCGTATCTGGGCGTTAAATATGGCACGATTTCTGCCGAAAATTGCGTGTTAGGAGAGAAGCGGAACATAACTTTCCGCAAGCAATTACTTAATTGTGGAAAATCGTCTTTCTTTTACGTGAAAAAAAGAAAAAAAAAAAAAATAGGAAAAAATTTACGCAAATTTTTGCTATTTCTTCTGCTTCTCGCAGACGTACCCTCGTGTTTGCGCCCTTATAAACCCCTGTCCCCCCGAGCGGCAGCGAGCGGCAGTCGAGCAAAGTCGAGACAAGTCGAGACCTAAGGGGAGGCGACGCTATGCGAGTGCACTGGGCAATAATTGCGAATGAACTAATCTTAATTGTGCAGTCTTCTGGCACGAGAATCGCCGCGAGTGCTTAGCTCATACGTTACTCAGCTGTTTAAAAACACCGCGTCCTTCTGCGAGTGTCGGAAGCCACGCGCGATCGCGAATGACAGGGGGCGCATAGAGCACCGCACCCCGCCCGCGGGACACGCCGGCTAATGGGACAGACGCTTCGGAAACGCCAGGCGTGCACTGCGCTCGGCCTTCGCGGCCGGTGGCCACTGTGCACTTTCTCTAAAGGTGCTGCTTTCGGCGGAAGGATACGCCATCTATCGAATGTGGGCCGATTTATGTAGAAAATAGAGATTCTAGGTGTTGGGGGAGGAGCTGGAGGCGACTAGTAGCGTGCGAGGACGTTATACTGGCGCCAACGGCCATACCACGTTGAATACACCGGTTCTCGTCCGATCACCGAAGTTAAGCAACGTTGGGCCCGGTTAGTACTTGGATGGGTGACCGCCTGGGAACACCGGGTGCTGTTGGCCCCCTTCTTTTTTTTTTTCCGCATCATTTTACATATATGTGGAGGCTATATTTGTATGGCACGAATTATGCTCTGTAAGCAATTCTAATTGTTGTAACAGCTGTAAGACAATTTTCGTAAATTTTTATTCGAAAATATTACAAGGTAGAGTGCTGTGGAAATAACAAGAATGTTTGTATTCATAGATACTGTAATCACCAAGTCCGATATTGTGTAATTTGCCACATTGGTAAATAAACATTTCGCTTTGCTGCTACATAGAAGCGTTATTATGGTGCCTTTCCCGGTTTCTCTTTTCTGGGATCCGTTCCTCGCCGCTCTACAGTACTCCTGTACTAGTTTCGATCGACGGCAAGGAAGTTATATTTTCGCAGACACTGCCACAAGAATTTTTTTTTCTTTTTCTATTAACTCTTGTAAATACATAAAGCATGCAAGCTTTGTAAATAACAAAGGTCTGTGTGGATGTTTTCATAACTGTTGTAATCACGAAGTCCGGTATCATGAGTTTTGCCACGTTTGAAAGTACACAGTTATCTTCAGATTCGAAATAAAACGTTATTTTGCTGACCCTTCCCCGATTGTTTATCTTTCTTCGAAAATTCGCATCTCTTCACTCCACAGCACTCGTATACTAATTTCGACCGATAGCAATGGAGCTGTTGGCTTTTAACGTGCGTTCCGCTCTGTTATTCTTTGCCCTCCGCAGTAGAAAGATATTTTTCCTATTTTTTTATTGGACTTGAAACGGTAAAAACGTTTTATCTTTACGTAAATAAATAAATAACTCTTTCCTTTCACGTTACACACGATCGAATGGCGTATCTGGGCGTTAAATATGGCACGATTTCTGCCGAAAATTGCGTGTTAGGAGAGAAGCGGAACATAACTTTCCGCAAGCAATTACTTAATTGTGGAAAATCGTCTTTCTTTTACGTGAAAAAAAGAAAAAAAAAAAAAATAGGAAAAAATTTACGCAAATTTTTGCTATTTCTTCTGCTTCTCGCAGACGTACCCTCGTGTTTGCGCCCTTATAAACCCCTGTCCCCCCGAGCGGCAGCGAGCGGCAGTCGAGCAAAGTCGAGACAAGTCGAGACCTAAGGGGAGGCGACGCTATGCGAGTGCACTGGGCAATAATTGCGAATGAACTAATCTTAATTGTGCAGTCTTCTGGCACGAGAATCGCCGCGAGTGCTTAGCTCATACGTTACTCAGCTGTTTAAAAACACCGCGTCCTTCTGCGAGTGTCGGAAGCCACGCGCGATCGCGAATGACAGGGGGCGCATAGAGCACCGCACCCCGCCCGCGGGACACGCCGGCTAATGGGACAGACGCTTCGGAAACGCCAGGCGTGCACTGCGCTCGGCCTTCGCGGCCGGTGGCCACTGTGCACTTTCTCTAAAGGTGCTGCTTTCGGCGGAAGGATACGCCATCTATCGAATGTGGGCCGATTTATGTAGAAAATAGAGATTCTAGGTGTTGGGGGAGGAGCTGGAGGCGACTAGTAGCGTGCGAGGACGTTATACTGGCGCCAACGGCCATACCACGTTGAATACACCGGTTCTCGTCCGATCACCGAAGTTAAGCAACGTTGGGCCCGGTTAGTACTTGGATGGGTGACCGCCTGGGAACACCGGGTGCTGTTGGCCCCCTTCTTTTTTTTTTTCCGCATCATTTTACATATATGTGGAGGCTATATTTGTATGGCACGAATTATGCTCTGTAAGCAATTCTAATTGTTGTAACAGCTGTAAGACAATTTTCGTAAATTTTTATTCGAAAATATTACAAGGTAGAGTGCTGTGGAAATAACAAGAATGTTTGTATTCATAGATACTGTAATCACCAAGTCCGATATTGTGTAATTTGCCACATTGGTAAATAAACATTTCGCTTTGCTGCTACATAGAAGCGTTATTATGGTGCCTTTCCCGGTTTCTCTTTTCTGGGATCCGTTCCTCGCCGCTCTACAGTACTCCTGTACTAGTTTCGATCGACGGCAAGGAAGTTATATTTTCGCAGACACTGCCACAAGAATTTTTTTTTCTTTTTCTATTAACTCTTGTAAATACATAAAGCATGCAAGCTTTGTAAATAACAAAGGTCTGTGTGGATGTTTTCATAACTGTTGTAATCACGAAGTCCGGTATCATGAGTTTTGCCACGTTTGAAAGTACACAGTTATCTTCAGATTCGAAATAAAACGTTATTTTGCTGACCCTTCCCCGATTGTTTATCTTTCTTCGAAAATTCGCATCTCTTCACTCCACAGCACTCGTATACTAATTTCGACCGATAGCAATGGAGCTGTTGGCTTTTAACGTGCGTTCCGCTCTGTTATTCTTTGCCCTCCGCAGTAGAAAGATATTTTTCCTATTTTTTTATTGGACTTGAAACGGTAAAAACGTTTTATCTTTACGTAAATAAATAAATAACTCTTTCCTTTCACGTTACACACGATCGAATGGCGTATCTGGGCGTTAAATATGGCACGATTTCTGCCGAAAATTGCGTGTTAGGAGAGAAGCGGAACATAACTTTCCGCAAGCAATTACTTAATTGTGGAAAATCGTCTTTCTTTTACGTGAAAAAAAGAAAAAAAAAAAAAATAGGAAAAAATTTACGCAAATTTTTGCTATTTCTTCTGCTTCTCGCAGACGTACCCTCGTGTTTGCGCCCTTATAAACCCCTGTCCCCCCGAGCGGCAGCGAGCGGCAGTCGAGCAAAGTCGAGACAAGTCGAGACCTAAGGGGAGGCGACGCTATGCGAGTGCACTGGGCAATAATTGCGAATGAACTAATCTTAATTGTGCAGTCTTCTGGCACGAGAATCGCCGCGAGTGCTTAGCTCATACGTTACTCAGCTGTTTAAAAACACCGCGTCCTTCTGCGAGTGTCGGAAGCCACGCGCGATCGCGAATGACAGGGGGCGCATAGAGCACCGCACCCCGCCCGCGGGACACGCCGGCTAATGGGACAGACGCTTCGGAAACGCCAGGCGTGCACTGCGCTCGGCCTTCGCGGCCGGTGGCCACTGTGCACTTTCTCTAAAGGTGCTGCTTTCGGCGGAAGGATACGCCATCTATCGAATGTGGGCCGATTTATGTAGAAAATAGAGATTCTAGGTGTTGGGGGAGGAGCTGGAGGCGACTAGTAGCGTGCGAGGACGTTATACTGGCGCCAACGGCCATACCACGTTGAATACACCGGTTCTCGTCCGATCACCGAAGTTAAGCAACGTTGGGCCCGGTTAGTACTTGGATGGGTGACCGCCTGGGAACACCGGGTGCTGTTGGCCCCCTTCTTTTTTTTTTTCCGCATCATTTTACATATATGTGGAGGCTATATTTGTATGGCACGAATTATGCTCTGTAAGCAATTCTAATTGTTGTAACAGCTGTAAGACAATTTTCGTAAATTTTTATTCGAAAATATTACAAGGTAGAGTGCTGTGGAAATAACAAGAATGTTTGTATTCATAGATACTGTAATCACCAAGTCCGATATTGTGTAATTTGCCACATTGGTAAATAAACATTTCGCTTTGCTGCTACATAGAAGCGTTATTATGGTGCCTTTCCCGGTTTCTCTTTTCTGGGATCCGTTCCTCGCCGCTCTACAGTACTCCTGTACTAGTTTCGATCGACGGCAAGGAAGTTATATTTTCGCAGACACTGCCACAAGAATTTTTTTTTCTTTTTCTATTAACTCTTGTAAATACATAAAGCATGCAAGCTTTGTAAATAACAAAGGTCTGTGTGGATGTTTTCATAACTGTTGTAATCACGAAGTCCGGTATCATGAGTTTTGCCACGTTTGAAAGTACACAGTTATCTTCAGATTCGAAATAAAACGTTATTTTGCTGACCCTTCCCCGATTGTTTATCTTTCTTCGAAAATTCGCATCTCTTCACTCCACAGCACTCGTATACTAATTTCGACCGATAGCAATGGAGCTGTTGGCTTTTAACGTGCGTTCCGCTCTGTTATTCTTTGCCCTCCGCAGTAGAAAGATATTTTTCCTATTTTTTTATTGGACTTGAAACGGTAAAAACGTTTTATCTTTACGTAAATAAATAAATAACTCTTTCCTTTCACGTTACACACGATCGAATGGCGTATCTGGGCGTTAAATATGGCACGATTTCTGCCGAAAATTGCGTGTTAGGAGAGAAGCGGAACATAACTTTCCGCAAGCAATTACTTAATTGTGGAAAATCGTCTTTCTTTTACGTGAAAAAAAGAAAAAAAAAAAAATAGGAAAAAATTTACGCAAATTTTTGCTATTTCTTCTGCTTCTCGCAGACGTACCCTCGTGTTTGCGCCCTTATAAACCCCTGTCCCCCCGAGCGGCAGCGAGCGGCAGTCGAGCAAAGTCGAGACAAGTCGAGACCTAAGGGGAGGCGACGCTATGCGAGTGCACTGGGCAATAATTGCGAATGAACTAATCTTAATTGTGCAGTCTTCTGGCACGAGAATCGCCGCGAGTGCTTAGCTCATACGTTACTCAGCTGTTTAAAAACACCGCGTCCTTCTGCGAGTGTCGGAAGCCACGCGCGATCGCGAATGACAGGGGGCGCATAGAGCACCGCACCCCGCCCGCGGGACACGCCGGCTAATGGGACAGACGCTTCGGAAACGCCAGGCGTGCACTGCGCTCGGCCTTCGCGGCCGGTGGCCACTGTGCACTTTCTCTAAAGGTGCTGCTTTCGGCGGAAGGATACGCCATCTATCGAATGTGGGCCGATTTATGTAGAAAATAGAGATTCTAGGTGTTGGGGGAGGAGCTGGAGGCGACTAGTAGCGTGCGAGGACGTTATACTGGCGCCAACGGCCATACCACGTTGAATACACCGGTTCTCGTCCGATCACCGAAGTTAAGCAACGTTGGGCCCGGTTAGTACTTGGATGGGTGACCGCCTGGGAACACCGGGTGCTGTTGGCCCCCTTCTTTTTTTTTTTCCGCATCATTTTACATATATGTGGAGGCTATATTTGTATGGCACGAATTATGCTCTGTAAGCAATTCTAATTGTTGTAACAGCTGTAAGACAATTTTCGTAAATTTTTATTCGAAAATATTACAAGGTAGAGTGCTGTGGAAATAACAAGAATGTTTGTATTCATAGATACTGTAATCACCAAGTCCGATATTGTGTAATTTGCCACATTGGTAAATAAACATTTCGCTTTGCTGCTACATAGAAGCGTTATTATGGTGCCTTTCCCGGTTTCTCTTTTCTGGGATCCGTTCCTCGCCGCTCTACAGTACTCCTGTACTAGTTTCGATCGACGGCAAGGAAGTTATATTTTCGCAGACACTGCCACAAGAATTTTTTTTTCTTTTTCTATTAACTCTTGTAAATACATAAAGCATGCAAGCTTTGTAAATAACAAAGGTCTGTGTGGATGTTTTCATAACTGTTGTAATCACGAAGTCCGGTATCATGAGTTTTGCCACGTTTGAAAGTACACAGTTATCTTCAGATTCGAAATAAAACGTTATTTTGCTGACCCTTCCCCGATTGTTTATCTTTCTTCGAAAATTCGCATCTCTTCACTCCACAGCACTCGTATACTAATTTCGACCGATAGCAATGGAGCTGTTGGCTTTTAACGTGCGTTCCGCTCTGTTATTCTTTGCCCTCCGCAGTAGAAAGATATTTTTCCTATTTTTTTATTGGACTTGAAACGGTAAAAACGTTTTATCTTTACGTAAATAAATAAATAACTCTTTCCTTTCACGTTACACACGATCGAATGGCGTATCTGGGCGTTAAATATGGCACGATTTCTGCCGAAAATTGCGTGTTAGGAGAGAAGCGGAACATAACTTTCCGCAAGCAATTACTTAATTGTGGAAAATCGTCTTTCTTTTACGTGAAAAAAAGAAAAAAAAAAAAATAGGAAAAAATTTACGCAAATTTTTGCTATTTCTTCTGCTTCTCGCAGACGTACCCTCGTGTTTGCGCCCTTATAAACCCCTGTCCCCCCGAGCGGCAGCGAGCGGCAGTCGAGCAAAGTCGAGACAAGTCGAGACCTAAGGGGAGGCGACGCTATGCGAGTGCACTGGGCAATAATTGCGAATGAACTAATCTTAATTGTGCAGTCTTCTGGCACGAGAATCGCCGCGAGTGCTTAGCTCATACGTTACTCAGCTGTTTAAAAACACCGCGTCCTTCTGCGAGTGTCGGAAGCCACGCGCGATCGCGAATGACAGGGGGCGCATAGAGCACCGCACCCCGCCCGCGGGACACGCCGGCTAATGGGACAGACGCTTCGGAAACGCCAGGCGTGCACTGCGCTCGGCCTTCGCGGCCGGTGGCCACTGTGCACTTTCTCTAAAGGTGCTGCTTTCGGCGGAAGGATACGCCATCTATCGAATGTGGGCCGATTTATGTAGAAAATAGAGATTCTAGGTGTTGGGGGAGGAGCTGGAGGCGACTAGTAGCGTGCGAGGACGTTATACTGGCGCCAACGGCCATACCACGTTGAATACACCGGTTCTCGTCCGATCACCGAAGTTAAGCAACGTTGGGCCCGGTTAGTACTTGGATGGGTGACCGCCTGGGAACACCGGGTGCTGTTGGCCCCCTTCTTTTTTTTTTTCCGCATCATTTTACATATATGTGGAGGCTATATTTGTATGGCACGAATTATGCTCTGTAAGCAATTCTAATTGTTGTAACAGCTGTAAGACAATTTTCGTAAATTTTTATTCGAAAATATTACAAGGTAGAGTGCTGTGGAAATAACAAGAATGTTTGTATTCATAGATACTGTAATCACCAAGTCCGATATTGTGTAATTTGCCACATTGGTAAATAAACATTTCGCTTTGCTGCTACATAGAAGCGTTATTATGGTGCCTTTCCCGGTTTCTCTTTTCTGGGATCCGTTCCTCGCCGCTCTACAGTACTCCTGTACTAGTTTCGATCGACGGCAAGGAAGTTATATTTTCGCAGACACTGCCACAAGAATTTTTTTTTCTTTTTCTATTAACTCTTGTAAATACATAAAGCATGCAAGCTTTGTAAATAACAAAGGTCTGTGTGGATGTTTTCATAACTGTTGTAATCACGAAGTCCGGTATCATGAGTTTTGCCACGTTTGAAAGTACACAGTTATCTTCAGATTCGAAATAAAACGTTATTTTGCTGACCCTTCCCCGATTGTTTATCTTTCTTCGAAAATTCGCATCTCTTCACTCCACAGCACTCGTATACTAATTTCGACCGATAGCAATGGAGCTGTTGGCTTTTAACGTGCGTTCCGCTCTGTTATTCTTTGCCCTCCGCAGTAGAAAGATATTTTTCCTATTTTTTTATTGGACTTGAAACGGTATAAAAACGTTTTATCTTTACGTAAATAAATAAATAACTCTTTCCTTTCACGTTACACACGATCGAATGGCGTATCTGGGCGTTAAATATGGCACGATTTCTGCCGAAAATTGCGTGTTAGGAGAGAAGCGGAACATAACTTTCCGCAAGCAATTACTTAATTGTGGAAAATCGTCTTTCTTTTACGTGAAAAAAAGAAAAAAAAAAAAAATAGGAAAAAATTTACGCAAATTTTTGCTATTTCTTCTGCTTCTCGCAGACGTACCCTCGTGTTTGCGCCCTTATAAACCCCTGTCCCCCCGAGCGGCAGCGAGCGGCAGTCGAGCAAAGTCGAGACAAGTCGAGACCTAAGGGGAGGCGACGCTATGCGAGTGCACTGGGCAATAATTGCGAATGAACTAATCTTAATTGTGCAGTCTTCTGGCACGAGAATCGCCGCGAGTGCTTAGCTCATACGTTACTCAGCTGTTTAAAAACACCGCGTCCTTCTGCGAGTGTCGGAAGCCACGCGCGATCGCGAATGACAGGGGGCGCATAGAGCACCGCACCCCGCCCGCGGGACACGCCGGCTAATGGGACAGACGCTTCGGAAACGCCAGGCGTGCACTGCGCTCGGCCTTCGCGGCCGGTGGCCACTGTGCACTTTCTCTAAAGGTGCTGCTTTCGGCGGAAGGATACGCCATCTATCGAATGTGGGCCGATTTATGTAGAAAATAGAGATTCTAGGTGTTGGGGGAGGAGCTGGAGGCGACTAGTAGCGTGCGAGGACGTTATACTGGCGCCAACGGCCATACCACGTTGAATACACCGGTTCTCGTCCGATCACCGAAGTTAAGCAACGTTGGGCCCGGTTAGTACTTGGATGGGTGACCGCCTGGGAACACCGGGTGCTGTTGGCCCCCTTCTTTTTTTTTTTCCGCATCATTTTACATATATGTGGAGGCTATATTTGTATGGCACGAATTATGCTCTGTAAGCAATTCTAATTGTTGTAACAGCTGTAAGACAATTTTCGTAAATTTTTATTCGAAAATATTACAAGGTAGAGTGCTGTGGAAATAACAAGAATGTTTGTATTCATAGATACTGTAATCACCAAGTCCGATATTGTGTAATTTGCCACATTGGTAAATAAACATTTCGCTTTGCTGCTACATAGAAGCGTTATTATGGTGCCTTTCCCGGTTTCTCTTTTCTGGGATCCGTTCCTCGCCGCTCTACAGTACTCCTGTACTAGTTTCGATCGACGGCAAGGAAGTTATATTTTCGCAGACACTGCCACAAGAATTTTTTTTTCTTTTTCTATTAACTCTTGTAAATACATAAAGCATGCAAGCTTTGTAAATAACAAAGGTCTGTGTGGATGTTTTCATAACTGTTGTAATCACGAAGTCCGGTATCATGAGTTTTGCCACGTTTGAAAGTACACAGTTATCTTCAG
The DNA here is from genome assembly GCA_026315105.1 of Locusta migratoria. Lineage (NCBI taxonomy): Eukaryota > Metazoa > Arthropoda > Insecta > Orthoptera > Acrididae > Locusta > Locusta migratoria. The sequence goes on along the minus strand of CM048746.1, from coordinate 466,309,734 downwards.
ATTCGAAATAAAACGTTATTTTGCTGACCCTTCCCCGATTGTTTATCTTTCTTCGAAAATTCGCATCTCTTCACTCCACAGCACTCGTATACTAATTTCGACCGATAGCAATGGAGCTGTTGGCTTTTAACGTGCGTTCCGCTCTGTTATTCTTTGCCCTCCGCAGTAGAAAGATATTTTTCCTATTTTTTTATTGGACTTGAAACGGTAAAAACGTTTTATCTTTACGTAAATAAATAAATAACTCTTTCCTTTCACGTTACACACGATCGAATGGCGTATCTGGGCGTTAAATATGGCACGATTTCTGCCGAAAATTGCGTGTTAGGAGAGAAGCGGAACATAACTTTCCGCAAGCAATTACTTAATTGTGGAAAATCGTCTTTCTTTTACGTGAAAAAAAGAAAAAAAAAAAAATAGGAAAAAATTTACGCAAATTTTTGCTATTTCTTCTGCTTCTCGCAGACGTACCCTCGTGTTTGCGCCCTTATAAACCCCTGTCCCCCCGAGCGGCAGCGAGCGGCAGTCGAGCAAAGTCGAGACAAGTCGAGACCTAAGGGGAGGCGACGCTATGCGAGTGCACTGGGCAATAATTGCGAATGAACTAATCTTAATTGTGCAGTCTTCTGGCACGAGAATCGCCGCGAGTGCTTAGCTCATACGTTACTCAGCTGTTTAAAAACACCGCGTCCTTCTGCGAGTGTCGGAAGCCACGCGCGATCGCGAATGACAGGGGGCGCATAGAGCACCGCACCCCGCCCGCGGGACACGCCGGCTAATGGGACAGACGCTTCGGAAACGCCAGGCGTGCACTGCGCTCGGCCTTCGCGGCCGGTGGCCACTGTGCACTTTCTCTAAAGGTGCTGCTTTCGGCGGAAGGATACGCCATCTATCGAATGTGGGCCGATTTATGTAGAAAATAGAGATTCTAGGTGTTGGGGGAGGAGCTGGAGGCGACTAGTAGCGTGCGAGGACGTTATACTGGCGCCAACGGCCATACCACGTTGAATACACCGGTTCTCGTCCGATCACCGAAGTTAAGCAACGTTGGGCCCGGTTAGTACTTGGATGGGTGACCGCCTGGGAACACCGGGTGCTGTTGGCCCCCTTCTTTTTTTTTTTCCGCATCATTTTACATATATGTGGAGGCTATATTTGTATGGCACGAATTATGCTCTGTAAGCAATTCTAATTGTTGTAACAGCTGTAAGACAATTTTCGTAAATTTTTATTCGAAAATATTACAAGGTAGAGTGCTGTGGAAATAACAAGAATGTTTGTATTCATAGATACTGTAATCACCAAGTCCGATATTGTGTAATTTGCCACATTGGTAAATAAACATTTCGCTTTGCTGCTACATAGAAGCGTTATTATGGTGCCTTTCCCGGTTTCTCTTTTCTGGGATCCGTTCCTCGCCGCTCTACAGTACTCCTGTACTAGTTTCGATCGACGGCAAGGAAGTTATATTTTCGCAGACACTGCCACAAGAATTTTTTTTTCTTTTTCTATTAACTCTTGTAAATACATAAAGCATGCAAGCTTTGTAAATAACAAAGGTCTGTGTGGATGTTTTCATAACTGTTGTAATCACGAAGTCCGGTATCATGAGTTTTGCCACGTTTGAAAGTACACAGTTATCTTCAGATTCGAAATAAAACGTTATTTTGCTGACCCTTCCCCGATTGTTTATCTTTCTTCGAAAATTCGCATCTCTTCACTCCACAGCACTCGTATACTAATTTCGACCGATAGCAATGGAGCTGTTGGCTTTTAACGTGCGTTCCGCTCTGTTATTCTTTGCCCTCCGCAGTAGAAAGATATTTTTCCTATTTTTTTATTGGACTTGAAACGGTAAAAACGTTTTATCTTTACGTAAATAAATAAATAACTCTTTCCTTTCACGTTACACACGATCGAATGGCGTATCTGGGCGTTAAATATGGCACGATTTCTGCCGAAAATTGCGTGTTAGGAGAGAAGCGGAACATAACTTTCCGCAAGCAATTACTTAATTGTGGAAAATCGTCTTTCTTTTACGTGAAAAAAAGAAAAAAAAAAAAATAGGAAAAAATTTACGCAAATTTTTGCTATTTCTTCTGCTTCTCGCAGACGTACCCTCGTGTTTGCGCCCTTATAAACCCCTGTCCCCCCGAGCGGCAGCGAGCGGCAGTCGAGCAAAGTCGAGACAAGTCGAGACCTAAGGGGAGGCGACGCTATGCGAGTGCACTGGGCAATAATTGCGAATGAACTAATCTTAATTGTGCAGTCTTCTGGCACGAGAATCGCCGCGAGTGCTTAGCTCATACGTTACTCAGCTGTTTAAAAACACCGCGTCCTTCTGCGAGTGTCGGAAGCCACGCGCGATCGCGAATGACAGGGGGCGCATAGAGCACCGCACCCCGCCCGCGGGACACGCCGGCTAATGGGACAGACGCTTCGGAAACGCCAGGCGTGCACTGCGCTCGGCCTTCGCGGCCGGTGGCCACTGTGCACTTTCTCTAAAGGTGCTGCTTTCGGCGGAAGGATACGCCATCTATCGAATGTGGGCCGATTTATGTAGAAAATAGAGATTCTAGGTGTTGGGGGAGGAGCTGGAGGCGACTAGTAGCGTGCGAGGACGTTATACTGGCGCCAACGGCCATACCACGTTGAATACACCGGTTCTCGTCCGATCACCGAAGTTAAGCAACGTTGGGCCCGGTTAGTACTTGGATGGGTGACCGCCTGGGAACACCGGGTGCTGTTGGCCCCCTTCTTTTTTTTTTTCCGCATCATTTTACATATATGTGGAGGCTATATTTGTATGGCACGAATTATGCTCTGTAAGCAATTCTAATTGTTGTAACAGCTGTAAGACAATTTTCGTAAATTTTTATTCGAAAATATTACAAGGTAGAGTGCTGTGGAAATAACAAGAATGTTTGTATTCATAGATACTGTAATCACCAAGTCCGATATTGTGTAATTTGCCACATTGGTAAATAAACATTTCGCTTTGCTGCTACATAGAAGCGTTATTATGGTGCCTTTCCCGGTTTCTCTTTTCTGGGATCCGTTCCTCGCCGCTCTACAGTACTCCTGTACTAGTTTCGATCGACGGCAAGGAAGTTATATTTTCGCAGACACTGCCACAAGAATTTTTTTTTCTTTTTCTATTAACTCTTGTAAATACATAAAGCATGCAAGCTTTGTAAATAACAAAGGTCTGTGTGGATGTTTTCATAACTGTTGTAATCACGAAGTCCGGTATCATGAGTTTTGCCACGTTTGAAAGTACACAGTTATCTTCAGATTCGAAATAAAACGTTATTTTGCTGACCCTTCCCCGATTGTTTATCTTTCTTCGAAAATTCGCATCTCTTCACTCCACAGCACTCGTATACTAATTTCGACCGATAGCAATGGAGCTGTTGGCTTTTAACGTGCGTTCCGCTCTGTTATTCTTTGCCCTCCGCAGTAGAAAGATATTTTTCCTATTTTTTTATTGGACTTGAAACGGTAAAAACGTTTTATCTTTACGTAAATAAATAAATAACTCTTTCCTTTCACGTTACACACGATCGAATGGCGTATCTGGGCGTTAAATATGGCACGATTTCTGCCGAAAATTGCGTGTTAGGAGAGAAGCGGAACATAACTTTCCGCAAGCAATTACTTAATTGTGGAAAATCGTCTTTCTTTTACGTGAAAAAAAGAAAAAAAAAAAAATAGGAAAAAATTTACGCAAATTTTTGCTATTTCTTCTGCTTCTCGCAGACGTACCCTCGTGTTTGCGCCCTTATAAACCCCTGTCCCCCCGAGCGGCAGCGAGCGGCAGTCGAGCAAAGTCGAGACAAGTCGAGACCTAAGGGGAGGCGACGCTATGCGAGTGCACTGGGCAATAATTGCGAATGAACTAATCTTAATTGTGCAGTCTTCTGGCACGAGAATCGCCGCGAGTGCTTAGCTCATACGTTACTCAGCTGTTTAAAAACACCGCGTCCTTCTGCGAGTGTCGGAAGCCACGCGCGATCGCGAATGACAGGGGGCGCATAGAGCACCGCACCCCGCCCGCGGGACACGCCGGCTAATGGGACAGACGCTTCGGAAACGCCAGGCGTGCACTGCGCTCGGCCTTCGCGGCCGGTGGCCACTGTGCACTTTCTCTAAAGGTGCTGCTTTCGGCGGAAGGATACGCCATCTATCGAATGTGGGCCGATTTATGTAGAAAATAGAGATTCTAGGTGTTGGGGGAGGAGCTGGAGGCGACTAGTAGCGTGCGAGGACGTTATACTGGCGCCAACGGCCATACCACGTTGAATACACCGGTTCTCGTCCGATCACCGAAGTTAAGCAACGTTGGGCCCGGTTAGTACTTGGATGGGTGACCGCCTGGGAACACCGGGTGCTGTTGGCCCCCTTCTTTTTTTTTTTCCGCATCATTTTACATATATGTGGAGGCTATATTTGTATGGCACGAATTATGCTCTGTAAGCAATTCTAATTGTTGTAACAGCTGTAAGACAATTTTCGTAAATTTTTATTCGAAAATATTACAAGGTAGAGTGCTGTGGAAATAACAAGAATGTTTGTATTCATAGATACTGTAATCACCAAGTCCGATATTGTGTAATTTGCCACATTGGTAAATAAACATTTCGCTTTGCTGCTACATAGAAGCGTTATTATGGTGCCTTTCCCGGTTTCTCTTTTCTGGGATCCGTTCCTCGCCGCTCTACAGTACTCCTGTACTAGTTTCGATCGACGGCAAGGAAGTTATATTTTCGCAGACACTGCCACAAGAATTTTTTTTTCTTTTTCTATTAACTCTTGTAAATACATAAAGCATGCAAGCTTTGTAAATAACAAAGGTCTGTGTGGATGTTTTCATAACTGTTGTAATCACGAAGTCCGGTATCATGAGTTTTGCCACGTTTGAAAGTACACAGTTATCTTCAGATTCGAAATAAAACGTTATTTTGCTGACCCTTCCCCGATTGTTTATCTTTCTTCGAAAATTCGCATCTCTTCACTCCACAGCACTCGTATACTAATTTCGACCGATAGCAATGGAGCTGTTGGCTTTTAACGTGCGTTCCGCTCTGTTATTCTTTGCCCTCCGCAGTAGAAAGATATTTTTCCTATTTTTTTATTGGACTTGAAACGGTAAAAACGTTTTATCTTTACGTAAATAAATAAATAACTCTTTCCTTTCACGTTACACACGATCGAATGGCGTATCTGGGCGTTAAATATGGCACGATTTCTGCCGAAAATTGCGTGTTAGGAGAGAAGCGGAACATAACTTTCCGCAAGCAATTACTTAATTGTGGAAAATCGTCTTTCTTTTACGTGAAAAAAAGAAAAAAAAAAAAAATAGGAAAAAATTTACGCAAATTTTTGCTATTTCTTCTGCTTCTCGCAGACGTACCCTCGTGTTTGCGCCCTTATAAACCCCTGTCCCCCCGAGCGGCAGCGAGCGGCAGTCGAGCAAAGTCGAGACAAGTCGAGACCTAAGGGGAGGCGACGCTATGCGAGTGCACTGGGCAATAATTGCGAATGAACTAATCTTAATTGTGCAGTCTTCTGGCACGAGAATCGCCGCGAGTGCTTAGCTCATACGTTACTCAGCTGTTTAAAAACACCGCGTCCTTCTGCGAGTGTCGGAAGCCACGCGCGATCGCGAATGACAGGGGGCGCATAGAGCACCGCACCCCGCCCGCGGGACACGCCGGCTAATGGGACAGACGCTTCGGAAACGCCAGGCGTGCACTGCGCTCGGCCTTCGCGGCCGGTGGCCACTGTGCACTTTCTCTAAAGGTGCTGCTTTCGGCGGAAGGATACGCCATCTATCGAATGTGGGCCGATTTATGTAGAAAATAGAGATTCTAGGTGTTGGGGGAGGAGCTGGAGGCGACTAGTAGCGTGCGAGGACGTTATACTGGCGCCAACGGCCATACCACGTTGAATACACCGGTTCTCGTCCGATCACCGAAGTTAAGCAACGTTGGGCCCGGTTAGTACTTGGATGGGTGACCGCCTGGGAACACCGGGTGCTGTTGGCCCCCTTCTTTTTTTTTTTCCGCATCATTTTACATATATGTGGAGGCTATATTTGTATGGCACGAATTATGCTCTGTAAGCAATTCTAATTGTTGTAACAGCTGTAAGACAATTTTCGTAAATTTTTATTCGAAAATATTACAAGGTAGAGTGCTGTGGAAATAACAAGAATGTTTGTATTCATAGATACTGTAATCACCAAGTCCGATATTGTGTAATTTGCCACATTGGTAAATAAACATTTCGCTTTGCTGCTACATAGAAGCGTTATTATGGTGCCTTTCCCGGTTTCTCTTTTCTGGGATCCGTTCCTCGCCGCTCTACAGTACTCCTGTACTAGTTTCGATCGACGGCAAGGAAGTTATATTTTCGCAGACACTGCCACAAGAATTTTTTTTTCTTTTTCTATTAACTCTTGTAAATACATAAAGCATGCAAGCTTTGTAAATAACAAAGGTCTGTGTGGATGTTTTCATAACTGTTGTAATCACGAAGTCCGGTATCATGAGTTTTGCCACGTTTGAAAGTACACAGTTATCTTCAGATTCGAAATAAAACGTTATTTTGCTGACCCTTCCCCGATTGTTTATCTTTCTTCGAAAATTCGCATCTCTTCACTCCACAGCACTCGTATACTAATTTCGACCGATAGCAATGGAGCTGTTGGCTTTTAACGTGCGTTCCGCTCTGTTATTCTTTGCCCTCCGCAGTAGAAAGATATTTTTCCTATTTTTTTATTGGACTTGAAACGGTAAAAACGTTTTATCTTTACGTAAATAAATAAATAACTCTTTCCTTTCACGTTACACACGATCGAATGGCGTATCTGGGCGTTAAATATGGCACGATTTCTGCCGAAAATTGCGTGTTAGGAGAGAAGCGGAACATAACTTTCCGCAAGCAATTACTTAATTGTGGAAAATCGTCTTTCTTTTACGTGAAAAAAAGAAAAAAAAAAAAATAGGAAAAAATTTACGCAAATTTTTGCTATTTCTTCTGCTTCTCGCAGACGTACCCTCGTGTTTGCGCCCTTATAAACCCCTGTCCCCCCGAGCGGCAGCGAGCGGCAGTCGAGCAAAGTCGAGACAAGTCGAGACCTAAGGGGAGGCGACGCTATGCGAGTGCACTGGGCAATAATTGCGAATGAACTAATCTTAATTGTGCAGTCTTCTGGCACGAGAATCGCCGCGAGTGCTTAGCTCATACGTTACTCAGCTGTTTAAAAACACCGCGTCCTTCTGCGAGTGTCGGAAGCCACGCGCGATCGCGAATGACAGGGGGCGCATAGAGCACCGCACCCCGCCCGCGGGACACGCCGGCTAATGGGACAGACGCTTCGGAAACGCCAGGCGTGCACTGCGCTCGGCCTTCGCGGCCGGTGGCCACTGTGCACTTTCTCTAAAGGTGCTGCTTTCGGCGGAAGGATACGCCATCTATCGAATGTGGGCCGATTTATGTAGAAAATAGAGATTCTAGGTGTTGGGGGAGGAGCTGGAGGCGACTAGTAGCGTGCGAGGACGTTATACTGGCGCCAACGGCCATACCACGTTGAATACACCGGTTCTCGTCCGATCACCGAAGTTAAGCAACGTTGGGCCCGGTTAGTACTTGGATGGGTGACCGCCTGGGAACACCGGGTGCTGTTGGCCCCCTTCTTTTTTTTTTTCCGCATCATTTTACATATATGTGGAGGCTATATTTGTATGGCACGAATTATGCTCTGTAAGCAATTCTAATTGTTGTAACAGCTGTAAGACAATTTTCGTAAATTTTTATTCGAAAATATTACAAGGTAGAGTGCTGTGGAAATAACAAGAATGTTTGTATTCATAGATACTGTAATCACCAAGTCCGATATTGTGTAATTTGCCACATTGGTAAATAAACATTTCGCTTTGCTGCTACATAGAAGCGTTATTATGGTGCCTTTCCCGGTTTCTCTTTTCTGGGATCCGTTCCTCGCCGCTCTACAGTACTCCTGTACTAGTTTCGATCGACGGCAAGGAAGTTATATTTTCGCAGACACTGCCACAAGAATTTTTTTTTCTTTTTCTATTAACTCTTGTAAATACATAAAGCATGCAAGCTTTGTAAATAACAAAGGTCTGTGTGGATGTTTTCATAACTGTTGTAATCACGAAGTCCGGTATCATGAGTTTTGCCACGTTTGAAAGTACACAGTTATCTTCAGATTCGAAATAAAACGTTATTTTGCTGACCCTTCCCCGATTGTTTATCTTTCTTCGAAAATTCGCATCTCTTCACTCCACAGCACTCGTATACTAATTTCGACCGATAGCAATGGAGCTGTTGGCTTTTAACGTGCGTTCCGCTCTGTTATTCTTTGCCCTCCGCAGTAGAAAGATATTTTTCCTATTTTTTTATTGGACTTGAAACGGTAAAAACGTTTTATCTTTACGTAAATAAATAAATAACTCTTTCCTTTCACGTTACACACGATCGAATGGCGTATCTGGGCGTTAAATATGGCACGATTTCTGCCGAAAATTGCGTGTTAGGAGAGAAGCGGAACATAACTTTCCGCAAGCAATTACTTAATTGTGGAAAATCGTCTTTCTTTTACGTGAAAAAAAGAAAAAAAAAAAAAATAGGAAAAAATTTACGCAAATTTTTGCTATTTCTTCTGCTTCTCGCAGACGTACCCTCGTGTTTGCGCCCTTATAAACCCCTGTCCCCCCGAGCGGCAGCGAGCGGCAGTCGAGCAAAGTCGAGACAAGTCGAGACCTAAGGGGAGGCGACGCTATGCGAGTGCACTGGGCAATAATTGCGAATGAACTAATCTTAATTGTGCAGTCTTCTGGCACGAGAATCGCCGCGAGTGCTTAGCTCATACGTTACTCAGCTGTTTAAAAACACCGCGTCCTTCTGCGAGTGTCGGAAGCCACGCGCGATCGCGAATGACAGGGGGCGCATAGAGCACCGCACCCCGCCCGCGGGACACGCCGGCTAATGGGACAGACGCTTCGGAAACGCCAGGCGTGCACTGCGCTCGGCCTTCGCGGCCGGTGGCCACTGTGCACTTTCTCTAAAGGTGCTGCTTTCGGCGGAAGGATACGCCATCTATCGAATGTGGGCCGATTTATGTAGAAAATAGAGATTCTAGGTGTTGGGGGAGGAGCTGGAGGCGACTAGTAGCGTGCGAGGACGTTATACTGGCGCCAACGGCCATACCACGTTGAATACACCGGTTCTCGTCCGATCACCGAAGTTAAGCAACGTTGGGCCCGGTTAGTACTTGGATGGGTGACCGCCTGGGAACACCGGGTGCTGTTGGCCCCCTTCTTTTTTTTTTTCCGCATCATTTTACATATATGTGGAGGCTATATTTGTATGGCACGAATTATGCTCTGTAAGCAATTCTAATTGTTGTAACAGCTGTAAGACAATTTTCGTAAATTTTTATTCGAAAATATTACAAGGTAGAGTGCTGTGGAAATAACAAGAATGTTTGTATTCATAGATACTGTAATCACCAAGTCCGATATTGTGTAATTTGCCACATTGGTAAATAAACATTTCGCTTTGCTGCTACATAGAAGCGTTATTATGGTGCCTTTCCCGGTTTCTCTTTTCTGGGATCCGTTCCTCGCCGCTCTACAGTACTCCTGTACTAGTTTCGATCGACGGCAAGGAAGTTATATTTTCGCAGACACTGCCACAAGAATTTTTTTTTCTTTTTCTATTAACTCTTGTAAATACATAAAGCATGCAAGCTTTGTAAATAACAAAGGTCTGTGTGGATGTTTTCATAACTGTTGTAATCACGAAGTCCGGTATCATGAGTTTTGCCACGTTTGAAAGTACACAGTTATCTTCAGATTCGAAATAAAACGTTATTTTGCTGACCCTTCCCCGATTGTTTATCTTTCTTCGAAAATTCGCATCTCTTCACTCCACAGCACTCGTATACTAATTTCGACCGATAGCAATGGAGCTGTTGGCTTTTAACGTGCGTTCCGCTCTGTTATTCTTTGCCCTCCGCAGTAGAAAGATATTTTTCCTATTTTTTTATTGGACTTGAAACGGTAAAAACGTTTTATCTTTACGTAAATAAATAAATAACTCTTTCCTTTCACGTTACACACGATCGAATGGCGTATCTGGGCGTTAAATATGGCACGATTTCTGCCGAAAATTGCGTGTTAGGAGAGAAGCGGAACATAACTTTCCGCAAGCAATTACTTAATTGTGGAAAATCGTCTTTCTTTTACGTGAAAAAAAGAAAAAAAAAAAAATAGGAAAAAATTTACGCAAATTTTTGCTATTTCTTCTGCTTCTCGCAGACGTACCCTCGTGTTTGCGCCCTTATAAACCCCTGTCCCCCCGAGCGGCAGCGAGCGGCAGTCGAGCAAAGTCGAGACAAGTCGAGACCTAAGGGGAGGCGACGCTATGCGAGTGCACTGGGCAATAATTGCGAATGAACTAATCTTAATTGTGCAGTCTTCTGGCACGAGAATCGCCGCGAGTGCTTAGCTCATACGTTACTCAGCTGTTTAAAAACACCGCGTCCTTCTGCGAGTGTCGGAAGCCACGCGCGATCGCGAATGACAGGGGGCGCATAGAGCACCGCACCCCGCCCGCGGGACACGCCGGCTAATGGGACAGACGCTTCGGAAACGCCAGGCGTGCACTGCGCTCGGCCTTCGCGGCCGGTGGCCACTGTGCACTTTCTCTAAAGGTGCTGCTTTCGGCGGAAGGATACGCCATCTATCGAATGTGGGCCGATTTATGTAGAAAATAGAGATTCTAGGTGTTGGGGGAGGAGCTGGAGGCGACTAGTAGCGTGCGAGGACGTTATACTGGCGCCAACGGCCATACCACGTTGAATACACCGGTTCTCGTCCGATCACCGAAGTTAAGCAACGTTGGGCCCGGTTAGTACTTGGATGGGTGACCGCCTGGGAACACCGGGTGCTGTTGGCCCCCTTCTTTTTTTTTTTCCGCATCATTTTACATATATGTGGAGGCTATATTTGTATGGCACGAATTATGCTCTGTAAGCAATTCTAATTGTTGTAACAGCTGTAAGACAATTTTCGTAAATTTTTATTCGAAAATATTACAAGGTAGAGTGCTGTGGAAATAACAAGAATGTTTGTATTCATAGATACTGTAATCACCAAGTCCGATATTGTGTAATTTGCCACATTGGTAAATAAACATTTCGCTTTGCTGCTACATAGAAGCGTTATTATGGTGCCTTTCCCGGTTTCTCTTTTCTGGGATCCGTTCCTCGCCGCTCTACAGTACTCCTGTACTAGTTTCGATCGACGGCAAGGAAGTTATATTTTCGCAGACACTGCCACAAGAATTTTTTTTTCTTTTTCTATTAACTCTTGTAAATACATAAAGCATGCAAGCTTTGTAAATAACAAAGGTCTGTGTGGATGTTTTCATAACTGTTGTAATCACGAAGTCCGGTATCATGAGTTTTGCCACGTTTGAAAGTACACAGTTATCTTCAGATTCGAAATAAAACGTTATTTTGCTGACCCTTCCCCGATTGTTTATCTTTCTTCGAAAATTCGCATCTCTTCACTCCACAGCACTCGTATACTAATTTCGACCGATAGCAATGGAGCTGTTGGCTTTTAACGTGCGTTCCGCTCTGTTATTCTTTGCCCTCCGCAGTAGAAAGATATTTTTCCTATTTTTTTATTGGACTTGAAACGGTAAAAACGTTTTATCTTTACGTAAATAAATAAATAACTCTTTCCTTTCACGTTACACACGATCGAATGGCGTATCTGGGCGTTAAATATGGCACGATTTCTGCCGAAAATTGCGTGTTAGGAGAGAAGCGGAACATAACTTTCCGCAAGCAATTACTTAATTGTGGAAAATCGTCTTTCTTTTACGTGAAAAAAAGAAAAAAAAAAAAAATAGGAAAAAATTTACGCAAATTTTTGCTATTTCTTCTGCTTCTCGCAGACGTACCCTCGTGTTTGCGCCCTTATAAACCCCTGTCCCCCCGAGCGGCAGCGAGCGGCAGTCGAGCAAAGTCGAGACAAGTCGAGACCTAAGGGGAGGCGACGCTATGCGAGTGCACTGGGCAATAATTGCGAATGAACTAATCTTAATTGTGCAGTCTTCTGGCACGAGAATCGCCGCGAGTGCTTAGCTCATACGTTACTCAGCTGTTTAAAAACACCGCGTCCTTCTGCGAGTGTCGGAAGCCACGCGCGATCGCGAATGACAGGGGGCGCATAGAGCACCGCACCCCGCCCGCGGGACACGCCGGCTAATGGGACAGACGCTTCGGAAACGCCAGGCGTGCACTGCGCTCGGCCTTCGCGGCCGGTGGCCACTGTGCACTTTCTCTAAAGGTGCTGCTTTCGGCGGAAGGATACGCCATCTATCGAATGTGGGCCGATTTATGTAGAAAATAGAGATTCTAGGTGTTGGGGGAGGAGCTGGAGGCGACTAGTAGCGTGCGAGGACGTTATACTGGCGCCAACGGCCATACCACGTTGAATACACCGGTTCTCGTCCGATCACCGAAGTTAAGCAACGTTGGGCCCGGTTAGTACTTGGATGGGTGACCGCCTGGGAACACCGGGTGCTGTTGGCCCCCTTCTTTTTTTTTTTCCGCATCATTTTACATATATGTGGAGGCTATATTTGTATGGCACGAATTATGCTCTGTAAGCAATTCTAATTGTTGTAACAGCTGTAAGACAATTTTCGTAAATTTTTATTCGAAAATATTACAAGGTAGAGTGCTGTGGAAATAACAAGAATGTTTGTATTCATAGATACTGTAATCACCAAGTCCGATATTGTGTAATTTGCCACATTGGTAAATAAACATTTCGCTTTGCTGCTACATAGAAGCGTTATTATGGTGCCTTTCCCGGTTTCTCTTTTCTGGGATCCGTTCCTCGCCGCTCTACAGTACTCCTGTACTAGTTTCGATCGACGGCAAGGAAGTTATATTTTCGCAGACACTGCCACAAGAATTTTTTTTTCTTTTTCTATTAACTCTTGTAAATACATAAAGCATGCAAGCTTTGTAAATAACAAAGGTCTGTGTGGATGTTTTCATAACTGTTGTAATCACGAAGTCCGGTATCATGAGTTTTGCCACGTTTGAAAGTACACAGTTATCTTCAGATTCGAAATAAAACGTTATTTTGCTGACCCTTCCCCGATTGTTTATCTTTCTTCGAAAATTCGCATCTCTTCACTCCACAGCACTCGTATACTAATTTCGACCGATAGCAATGGAGCTGTTGGCTTTTAACGTGCGTTCCGCTCTGTTATTCTTTGCCCTCCGCAGTAGAAAGATATTTTTCCTATTTTTTTATTGGACTTGAAACGGTAAAAACGTTTTATCTTTACGTAAATAAATAAATAACTCTTTCCTTTCACGTTACACACGATCGAATGGCGTATCTGGGCGTTAAATATGGCACGATTTCTGCCGAAAATTGCGTGTTAGGAGAGAAGCGGAACATAACTTTCCGCAAGCAATTACTTAATTGTGGAAAATCGTCTTTCTTTTACGTGAAAAAAAGAAAAAAAAAAAAATAGGAAAAAATTTACGCAAATTTTTGCTATTTCTTCTGCTTCTCGCAGACGTACCCTCGTGTTTGCGCCCTTATAAACCCCTGTCCCCCCGAGCGGCAGCGAGCGGCAGTCGAGCAAAGTCGAGACAAGTCGAGACCTAAGGGGAGGCGACGCTATGCGAGTGCACTGGGCAATAATTGCGAATGAACTAATCTTAATTGTGCAGTCTTCTGGCACGAGAATCGCCGCGAGTGCTTAGCTCATACGTTACTCAGCTGTTTAAAAACACCGCGTCCTTCTGCGAGTGTCGGAAGCCACGCGCGATCGCGAATGACAGGGGGCGCATAGAGCACCGCACCCCGCCCGCGGGACACGCCGGCTAATGGGACAGACGCTTCGGAAACGCCAGGCGTGCACTGCGCTCGGCCTTCGCGGCCGGTGGCCACTGTGCACTTTCTCTAAAGGTGCTGCTTTCGGCGGAAGGATACGCCATCTATCGAATGTGGGCCGATTTATGTAGAAAATAGAGATTCTAGGTGTTGGGGGAGGAGCTGGAGGCGACTAGTAGCGTGCGAGGACGTTATACTGGCGCCAACGGCCATACCACGTTGAATACACCGGTTCTCGTCCGATCACCGAAGTTAAGCAACGTTGGGCCCGGTTAGTACTTGGATGGGTGACCGCCTGGGAACACCGGGTGCTGTTGGCCCCCTTCTTTTTTTTTTTCCGCATCATTTTACATATATGTGGAGGCTATATTTGTATGGCACGAATTATGCTCTGTAAGC